>JAANSP010000923.1:0-17774 GCA_036850745.1 Homidia socia
ACTGATGTAGATTTAGTATATATCATCGTGTTCAAATAGATTATCTTCATGATAATAACAGCTAGCTAATGCGTGTACTACTTCGTGTTTTGTTTGTCTGCTGGCATTTTGCTCGTTCAAGAATGATTGTTTGAAAGTTGCTTGGTCACATTATTATTATTATTATTATTATTATTATTTGCTGTTGTTGTTGTTGTTGCTGTTATTATTATTGTTACAATCGTCATGATGTTGATGATGATCGTCAGAAAGAAATGGCAAACATGCCTTTTTGCTAGATTGCGCACTGCTTGCATTTTTATGCTTACTTAGCTTACGCAGATTATTCATCATGCATAATTATTGTTATTACCGCTGAGGGAATTATATTATTAATAAATCTTTCTTGGAGAAGGGACACATCACACATTTAACCCATGAATCATTTGTACTTATCCTACCGCTCGCTCGCCCATTCATTTTTTATTAAATTATGTGGATTTTGTAATACAGATAAACCGATTTTCTTGTTCATCGTCTTCTGCTTCTTATTCACCTTGTAAATTATTTGCATGTTATTTTATGTTTGAGTATCGATGAATGAACGACAAGAACATGATCAACTAGTTCTTCAATCATCCTCCTACCATCTTTTAAAATATCTGTTTAAAAGGTCGAAATTTGAAAATATCAAGGAAAAAAGTATTGTATTCTTTACAATTTATTTGTTTACTTTGATGGATTTCCTTTAAAAAACAAACGTCTCTCTTCTTTTTTTTATTTTGAAAAGGAATATTATTCAATAATCTTGTATATTTTTTTACCAATATTCATTGCATGTACACCTGCATTCACAAAATTGTATGCGTGGTGTGTAAATGTTGGCATCAAAAGAGATTTTCTTTTTGTACATCAATACATACCAATATATTTTTTTACAAAAATTTAAATTTTCTTGAAATAATTCCCATAACAGTGCAGACTGAAATTCATGTTTTTCAGCAGACTCTTTTGCTACTGTTAGATAACCACTTGAAGATAACATATTATATTATCCTTATTTTGTTGTTGCTGTTGTTGGGATGCCGGTGACGATGATGATTACCAGACTGACGAGTATTTTTTTTTCTTTTCGTTCAACGATTCTGCTGTTGCACACATGTACATAGTACGTCGTACGCACTTATACTACAGCCGCACAACTAGAACAACCATGTGCAAGTAAGTTGTAGTTTTAGTGAGTGCAGCAGCAGCAATAATAATAAAAGAATGTTGTGTGGTTTTGCACGCATTCCTTGTGACATCATCATCATCCGCTTAAGTGGTGCAATTGCGTTGGTGTTTGAGCAGAGCATCGGGATTAAAAACAGTGCAGTGCAGTGGTGCATCTTGCGAGAAGAAGCATTTTAAAAAACATTGTCCGCAGCAGTCGGCAGTTGCTGGAAAGTTTAAGTAAAATGAAGCAAAGTGTAAAAAGAGTGGAGTAGAGTTGTTTATAGTGAAAACGCAGTACACACACACAACGGACATGCTACTTGTGTGCATGTGCCTACTTTGCACTGTTTTACTCGGCAAGCTCATTGTGGTGCCTCAACATCATATACTTTCTTGGCTCAATGTAAAAGGTGTAAAAGGAGCAAAAGGTGAAAAGGCTGATGTGTGTAATGGTTAAGAAGCCGAGGAGTGTAGTAACCGACGACGATGTTGATAACAGTTGAATGATAAAAGAGAAAACTTGTGTAATGTCAAGTAGTAGAAAAGGGATTGAATCGAGTGGTGGTGGTGGCCACAGTAAGAAAGAGATGAGTGAGGCTGATGATGTTTTACATCAATTTTAATGCATTGCGCTTACACTTGTCATATGAAAGGAAAAAGCAGAAAATAAATGAAATGTGTGGATGAATGAGTGTCCATGTCTATCTGGCTAATGATGATAAGAGCGAGTGACCCGAAACCACAGGACAACGATGTCATGCTATTGATCTTGACAGGCAATTATCCAATAATAGCTGACATTTTCCTGACGAGCTGGGTTGTTGCTTGTGCCTTTGTGGTGGTCTCCTTGCAGCTTCTGTTGTTGTTTTTGTTAGTATTAATAACAATGTATATGCTTATCATGCTAATAATGATGATATCATCATGATGATCGTGGTCGATGAATGAGTGACTGATGATGGGATGTGACGTTACGGCTGGAAGGAGAGAGAGAGAGCACACAGTCCAGAAAATCCTTTTGAGTTTGAAAGGAATGAAAAGGAGAAGGGAAAAAAATGATTAATGATGTGACGTTGTCTTTTTTTCTGTCTGTCTAGGTTCTCCAGGAATGGCAGGAATCCCACCAAGGTTTCTGTTAGGTGCCGCTGCCGCATCCCTTCCCGTTGAAGCATTCGGCCCGTTTCTCGGTGAAGAGATTGTGGCATCGTGGAGACGCTCCCTAGAGAGATCCCTCCTAGCTTCTTCCCCACCGTCACAGCCCCACGGGCCCACATCAGCACTTACACCTTCACATCATCTCGGAGGCAACGAGTCCTCCTCCTCCCCACCGGTTCCTCCTTCAGTATCCTCTCCTCACGAGTCATCAATGGCAGATGTGAGCATGGGTGCGGATGGTCCCCATGGTACACTTAATGGCTCGTCGTCAGGGCCAACTCCCGATCGTATCCCATTCCGCTACGAAGACTCGCTCATACCAAAAAGTGATCCAATGGAAGCCAGACTCCAAGAAATGCTCCGATACAACATGGACAAGTTTGGAAGTCAGTGTCTGGACACCCTTCAAATTTCCAGAAGGGTGAGGGAGCTTCTCTCCATTCACAACATTGGACAGAGACTCTTTGCCAAGTACATTCTCGGACTCAGTCAGGGCACCGTCAGTGAGCTCCTCTCCAAACCCAAACCATGGGACAAGCTCACAGAGAAAGGTCGTGACTCGTATAGAAAAATGCACGCTTGGGCGGCAGACGACGCTTCAGTCATGCTTCTCAAATCCCTTATTCCCAAGAAAGGTAAGGATCACAAATCAGATCTTTCCGTTGCATTATTTCTTTCGCTTCCATTCGTTTTGTACTCTCATTGCATGACAATCTCAACTCTGGATGCGTCATTTTATACATCCGCGCATATAAATTATTTGCAATCTACAACTATTGTTGCTGCAGCAATGCTCTTCCCTCCATCGTTGTTGACACTAATTGTTTTTTAACAATAAGCAGCGGTAGCAGCAGCAACAATAACAACATTACCATCATTTTTTTCGCAAGCATCAAGCAATAAACCAACCAACCATGCATGATACAATAATAACATTTCCATCCAACATTATCATCATCATGAACAATAAAAGTGAAGAAAAACAAAACAAAAAAAGCTTTCAAAAAGTGCAACTGAAAATTCCGTCAGGCAATTCCGTCTCCTATATTAACTTTTCAAAAATACAAAATACCTATATTACCATTTTATCAAGCTGTATTCTATATTGTATCAGACATGACTATTATTATATTGCATTTTCGGCAATTTCTTCTCTATATTTTTTACTATATGGTCTTGATAACAAAAAAACAAGATTAATAATATTACCAACAATAATGCAATAATAATAATAATGTATTTCGCCGATCAACTCGAATAAGCAGTAAACGAAAAAAAGTTTCCCAGGCTCCTTCTTTCTCATCATCAGTCACCCATGATGATGATGATGATGATGCTGATGCCATAACAATATTATCAAAAAGTACATGAAAGTCTCTACACACATAAAAATACACATGGCGCATAATATACAGTGGTAGTAGTATAGATAGATAGTCCATATAGGAACAATAAACGTTTTATTATTGTTATTAATAATATATTATTTTTGGTGGGGCACCATCACCACACCACCACCACCAGCAGCAGAAGAATCAACTCACTTAGAAAAAGCAAGTCAAGTGAACAATGAGTAAAAAGAGCAGGTGTGTTATATGCATGCATGCATCATCGTCATGAGAGTAAGCCATGTTGTGTGTGCTCTATGTACATACATAACTTATGATTATTATTGCTGCCGTTTTTTTGCTTTGTTATAATATTACCAAGAAGACGAAAGAAGAAGCAGCAGCAACATTGCTTTGATGATAAAAAGTAATAATTCATTGGTTCAGAACTTCATGCCAAACAACTTCCGTTCCTTTTCTTCGTAATCATAATCATCATCACAAACACCGTCATCGTTTAGTGTGTTTTTTGTTCAGTCTTCAATTTTCATCGAGTAAACTGAAAAGTGAAGAAGAAGAGTTCACAGTGCATGATGCAGTTGTATAGGTACAATTTACATGTTCCCATTTCATTTCACAAAAAATCATCATCATCATCATCACCGATACATCATACATTACGTATTATTATTATTATGTCTCATCATCATCATCATCACAGGCAGCAAAACAAAGCAAAAAAATGGCTAGAGTGAAGAAGGGATAAAAGAAAGAAGAAAGAAAGGAAAGAGCATGCATGTCATCGTCATGAGAAATGGACGGAATGAAATACCGACATACACTTGCATGCATGCATTCTTGCATGATATCGTCGTAAAATATATTATAAAAGAATATTTTTGAAGCATGTGTGAACCTCGTCAATTTATTAAATTTTTGCGTTGGATAATTGCTAATAGGGAGTCAATACTATTATAATGATAGTACTGCAATCGCTAGGATTAATGAATTTTTTAAATTAAATTATATTTTTTAAAAATTCATATTAAAAGTGTAACAAATTTTTTAAAAATGCTAAAATAATAATAATTGAATAATAATCATACGATAAAATGTATAAAGACAATTCATTTTTGTCTGCCAGGGTGTTTTATTTAATTGTGTAGCAACGAAAATATGCAAAGGTAAAACTTGCTGCATTTTTTGCCCAGCTTCCTCCTCCCTCCTGTTGCCAGCGTTGTCCGTCCGTCTGTCCATCACCAGCAGAGTTCTTTATGTATTTTTTTGCTTGCCCGTTGTAATTATTCACGGTCAGTTGATGGCAACGCAAAAAAATGGTAATGTAAAGCTGGTATATACCTAAAATAAATAGGATTTATATAGTTGTGTATTTTTCATCTATAAAAAAGTCAGTCAGTCGAAGAGTTTTTTTAAAGCTTTTTTTGATCGAGAGTAGCTGTTGCCCTGGCATGACTTGGCTTGCTTATTCGCTTAGGTCGATTCGTTTGCCATGCAATTAAATAAGTGTTCGGTTGGTCGGTTTGTCTGTCTGTGCCTGAATTGTAAATGATGACGATTAGGCATACGCGATTCTGTTGGAGGTGGTGTGCAACGTGCACAAAAAGGTTTCTTGTGTTGATTCAATTTTTTTAACAAAAAAAGAACTAAAACTCTTTTCAAACGAAACAAGCATAAATGCCGATTAGCTGCCGGTAAATGATAAGTGAGTTTTAAAAGTAGTTGTAGCAGTAAATTATGGAAAAGTACAAAATCGGGGAGGAAAGATTGAGACAAACGATAAGGAATAAAAATAATACAAATATTTTGCGGGTAGAAAAAAATAATGGAGGTATTAGTCATATATTTTTTAGGGCGCTGCTGCTGTCGAGCACACTACCGACCTCTCTTTCTCTGATCGTTAAAACTGTTTTAGCATAATATTACAATGTATATTTATGTATTGCACTTTTAATCGAATTTGATAGGACAGGTGAACAAAGTAGCTGCATAATAAAATAAATAAATACAAAGCCTGCTGTACGATGTATGTTTTTATATGTGTGCTTTCTAGATTTTAGTGCATGTGCTCTTTATTTCTCTTTCTTTACTCAATTCCAAACGTGGTGGTGAGATATATGCATAAAAGCTCGTAATAAAAATAATTTTATGCGAAAATATGGCGATTAAAATAGACTGATGTGAGTTGTGTTGTGGATTCGAGTGGACAAACAGTCCAGCAAAAGTGAGGGAGAGCGGAGAGCGAGAGATGCAAATCAAGATTATATATTTTTCTCTATCCATTTTATGAATACAAAGTAGCAAGCTGAATTGAATGAGCATGGATAAAGCATTTTATTAAAAACATTAATTACGTAGAAGTAGTATAAACAGCATAGAATGTAATCTTAGATTACACATGTACGTATGGGTTATAAATAAGTACCTACCTATTTGGGTAAAGTTCATTTTGGCAACGGTGTTGGTGTTGTTAGTATATGCTCCTGTTACTCAGCATACCAGTGCCACTTGCCACACTCGTAAAATATAAAAAAGTAGTACATGCTTGTTTCTCTTTGGAGCTCCAACCAACCCATCCAAAATAATCCAAATTCAATTCAATGCAAATAATAATACTAATCGTAATAATAAGCACTGTGGTGGCAGTGTTGTACTTGAAGAGAGAACTAAGGAACAATATTAATAAATTCAAAAGCAAGAAAAAAATGGAAGGAAAGTATAAAATAGAGAATGTAAGTAGACATGCATGTGTGTGTATATTATGCATAATATGGCAACTGACTGACTTCCTCGCTTGACTGATTACTTGCCTTCTTTTCATTTTTATTTCTCCTCTTCAGAGCTCTTATGAAGTTTTTTTTTGTTGTACACGGGGTACAAACGAACGGACACACGGACGGATATACAATAATATACAGGGTTACAACATTAAATCTAAAGCATCAAAAATGGATACATTATATATTTTAAAAAATGTTGCAGCAACAGCAACATTGTTGCCGTTGTTGCTCGTATAATATGCAAGTGTGGGTGAGTAATAATATCTTTGGTGGCGGTGGTTGTTGTACACTGTTGCATGTGCTGCTTGAAAATAACTCTTTTTTTCTTATTACCTGCCTGCCTGACTTCACTTGGCAGTTGGCATGACCTGCTCCTGGCTGTTCCCTCTCTCTCTCTACCTGCCTTCTTTTTCTTGGTAACTTTCAGACTCATTTAACACAGCACAGCAGTAGCTATCATCCACTTCCTTTTTTAATCCGGCCTAAAAATTGCTCATCATGTTAAGAGTAAACTTGAACATTTGTTCTTTTGACTCTTTTTACAGTCATCTTGATTACAATCATCATCATGTTTCAAGTAGCACCAACGCCACCGATTACCATTATGTATTTCCAATAACCTTTTAAAAAGTCAGAGAGAATAATGCTTCTGCTTCAGTCAGAGGAAAAAAATGAAATGAACGATAGTAGGAGTCTTGTTAGGTATTATTCTTGTATAAACCGAAAATATACGTAACCGGACTATACTTTTATCCCTTTCCTCATCAGCAGCGCAATTACTCACCATCATCAGTCGTCATTAACCTTGTTTTCCATGCATTACATTCAATAAATGTAACGCTATTCACTCAAAAAACGTTTTTCAAATAAAATACTCATCATGTGTATTGACTTTGGTGGTGGTACTGGTTCTGGTGCTGGTACTTCTCCTCTGATGTATGCTGTTGCTGCTGCGTTGATAATCATAATAATAGACCAGCTATGTAGGTATTATTTGCCTGACACGTAATGATTAACTGATCTGATGAGGAGGATGATGATGGTCATGATTCATACGCTAGTATGTAACAATACTATGCTCCTTTTAGAAAATACGTATAGCAAACTGTGTACAAATTCAATGAATATGTGCCTGTTTTAAAAAGTTTATTTAGGTAGTTAAAATACCAGATAGAGCACAACTACCGTCCAATCCACCTTCCTCCACTGTTTATTTTGCAGCAATTATTCCATTTATATTTTTTTGCAAAAGTTCATCAAATAGAAAGATCATTACTATTAGGCATTTTAAGTATAATAGGTACACACGCCTTTTCTCAGAGTTAAGGGTTATTGCGTTATTCCCGCAAGCAATTTTCTGCAGATTACACAATAATACAATGTTAGGATATAAACCAACATTGATAGTTTGTTTATAATGTAAAAAGCAAAACGCTGAAAATTTGGCAAAAAAGGTGGAAAGTTTTTGAAGTTTATTACTCATTGTTATTGGTACTAATTATTGTTATTTTTTGTAAAGTTTTCTTATGCCGTTATTGCTTCTATACATATTGCATACATTTAAGGAAGGATTCCACATGTTACTCAAAAAGGAAGTTGGCACTGTTTTGTGTTCAAAATTTCGAAATCCAAATGCCTTGACTTGCTCCGTTTGCTGGAGAAGTCTTTTGAGGAAAATATTAGTAGCTTAATATCACCCCAAAAACGACGTCATTGAAATTTAATTTTCCAAACTTTTTCCCTACCTGTCTGTCATTTTTATTTAGAGCTTCATTTTGCATAGTTTGCATGGTATTGCGTCAGAAGATGATTCTTTTTACTTGCATGTTTGTTTGCTGCCAGCCTCCACCACTCCACTTCTCCTTGTTGACTTGAACCAGAACTCTGAACAAAGACATGAAACAAAACAGAAGCGTAGCATTCTATTTTTTATGTGTATATTTTGTCTGAAGGAATAATAATGAAGCTAGCTTGTCGACTTATTTAACATAAACCAGTCAGCTTTCAATAAATCCATCGGAAATACCTGATAAAAGTTCATTATTACATTGGATAGGTTACCTTGATAACCTTCATGAAAAGTATTGCTATTATATTTTGTGATAAACACGAAATAAAAAACGACAAAAAAATTCACTACTTTTATTACATCAAGTTTAAAATGTATTTTCCCACGAATTTAAAACAAGTTTCTACCAAGTATTAAAACTACATTATATTGAAATGACGATGAAATAATATATAAAATGGTAACGTAACAACTGGCCAGTTGGCTTTTGGCTCATATCCGTTCCTTGTGATTTTTGTTCGTTTGTGGTTTATGATGTAGAATACTCTCCATCACCTCACCGCTCACTAAGATATGCAATATTATTTTACCTGATGTTGTGTTGTGTCTGCATAGCAATAATAGGTAATTTTTTACAAAATAAAAAAAATCCCAATATAGATTTTCTTACAAGAAAACAAAACGACATCCAATACCGAAACTTTATTTCGAATAAAATCCAACATTCAACAACGCAAATTGAAAATAAATAGGCTGTGCTGCTCTTGCTGCGGTGGCCTCGACGACATCAACGACGTTGGCAATACGCTTCTGGGTATGAATGTTGGCGTTGTTGCAGAAACAAGTCTCTATTGCCAATCCTCTATTCTATTTCAGCCCTACTGAATATATTGGAAGCCCTGACGGTGGTGGTGGTGGAGGAGAATTGAATTGCAGCTGTAAGCTTTTGAGTGGTGTGGGGTGGCGTAGCGAAATGCTTAAAGGCAGAGATATTACCAAGTTTAAAATAAACAAACAAAAGAGCAATTAAATTGGTGTAGGTATTTCGTTGCTGTTGTTGTGGATGATGACGCCATGCAGTCATGCCATATAACAACAAGAAAAACACGGCACGGGCAGCAGCAGCGTAATAATAATAATAATAATAACAAGCGAGCGGATGTATGTGTGTTTTAGTAAATATTTTACTGCAAGTTTTCTTGTTTTTCTTCTTCTTCTGCTGCTGCTGCTGATCCTACTGCTGATGATGTTAAGTCAGGTATTTTTATTAGCGTTACACAAGATAGGACAAGTAGCTCGCTCCTTCTTCAACTTCCTTTTTACAAAAAGAAAAAGAAAACTCCTTTCCATCCATCCACCCTTTCCTTATCCTCACACAGTGAACAAGCCAACCAGTCACTTCTATCATCACCTATTTTGTATTTCTTCTTGTTACACTTGAACAGAGACGGTCTCATTGTCAGCAACAACAAACTTCTTACTTTTGTCGTTAACGTGGCAAACGTGTGGCATAGCGTGATGCCTAGCTAATAATTAGATTACCTATTCTCATTATCACCATCATCATCATCATCACCACGTGTAAATTTTACTATTCATTCCTTTACTCAGTTTTCCTTACAATTTCAAACTGTTGCTGATCAAGGGAGGCAGATAAAAAAATTATAATATGAAACAAGTTGTCATATCAAAACTGTGTATTATTTATTTACAAGGCGATGTGATTACAGCATGAATTGATAGCAAGAAAACAATGTTGCCAATTTTTTTCTACGATTCTACTGTTTCTTGACCTGTTACGAAAAAAACAAGCAAATTGAATTAAACAGTTATTTATTTATTATTATTTTATTTATGAAATTAAGTACAGGGAATACCAATAAATTTTAATGTTGCCCTGATACATACCAACTTTCCAACTAACAAGCTCGCTTGAAAAAACACTCAACATTTCAATATTTTTTCATAAAAATGATAAATAGTTTTTTTGGCATTTATAAATATTCAGTTTGCTTACAATTGACTTTTTCAACTTTTGTAACTTGAGATGGAAAGTGTTTTTTTAAATGAAACAAAGAGTTGATTGACTCATTAATCGAACCTCTTTTCCAAATATTTATTTTTATTTTGCTTTATCAACATCTCCTTCTGTCCTCCTCCTTCTCTGATTTTTTTCTCTCTCTGTGCGTCGATCTCAATCCTGTCCGTAGCATTGTCAAAAAACATGAACATACAGCATTATCACTGCTTCCTACCACCACGAGCTCTTCTCACTTTTCCTATCTAAATGATTTTGTAAGCGGGTGCAACATGCACGCCATATCATTATTATGATTATCGTTGTTGTACAACGATTTCATGTTTTTTTCAACAAGAACCATTCCTTATATGGATGCTATACACAACTCCTTTTGTTTTTTTTGTCAATTGTTTCACTTGTACACAATTTCAGAAATTATTCAAGCATTAATTTCATTTTGTAGAGCAATGAAATAATGAAAATTTGGTGATAATAATAATAATAATAATAATAATAATAATAAGTAGTAGTAGCAATTATAATGAGCAAAAGTCAATCAAATTCCTTCCCAAGCATTTTTTTGTCTTGGTTATAATATAGCTTTGCACTGAAACTGCATTACAGATTATAACGATATATTAACATTTTCAAAAAATCTATTATCATGAAAACATTTTTTTTGGTAGTAGGAAACATGAATAAGAAGATAATCACAATAAATAATATTATTTTATAAACTAAAAAATAAGATATTCTCACAGTGAATTGACGTACCATGAGAAAATACCATACAAGTGCATGACGGACGATGATACATATATTATGCGCTCCTCCACTTCTACTTCTTTCTACTCGCTACTCACTCACTCACTCTCATCAACAGAGAGTCGCCACCTCATTTTTATTTATTTTTTGTTTTTTCATCAGTCATCCTATTTTTCATCGTTTATAATCGTGCTATATAATACATCCTCATTTCCCAGTATACTACCTCACGATTAAAACACTTATTTTCAATATCCAACCCGTAAAACTTTTTTTCTGCTAAAACAAGTTCACAAAAAAGAATATTAAATATATTTTGTGTTTGTGTGGGAACCATCTTCTTATATCCCATTAATTAAATTATCACACTTGAATTATTCTTCTTCTTAGTCATCAGTAGTAGTACTTGTAGTTGTGTTTTAAGATAAAATATAACACCCTTTAAAAATATATAAAAATAGATGCTATTTCTTACTATCCATCCATCTCTGTTCTTCTTCTTGTACATTTCTTTATGACGTCTGGGCCAACGAGGACTTGTTGTCTCCTCTTCATCTTCATCATCTTCATCTTCTTTTTCTTGTCTTGTGCTGATCTGATTAATACAGTTTTGATGGTCTACCTTAAAAAACTTATTATTATTATTATTGTTGTTCGTACAAGTTTACTTTCTTGATATGGCTGATAGTTGATTGCGATGATGAATGGACAAACTTTATTTCCCTCTCTCATCTTCTTCTTCGTCGTCTTCTGTCTGTCTGCCCATAAATAAATAATTTCCCATAAAGTATCTACTTTATTTTGTGTACACATTTTTTTCTTCTTCTTTCTACCTCTTCTTGTCTTCTACTGATCCTGTTAATTTCTTTATGGATGGTTGGTGTTTGTATCATCATCATCATGATGATGGTGATCATGATCAAGTTGAAAATCACACTCCTACTGCAAAAAAAGCATTTTTGTGTGGTCAAACATTATTACATGCCCCAAATAGCATTATGCATTAATACTCAATCCAACACCAACCACAAGATGAACTTTTCTTGTGTCTAGTTCACGAGAAAAGAAAAGGAAAAAAAGTTTTTATATATGTATAATTTTTTTTCCTTTGCTGATCTTTCAAAAGAGGATTGTATGACTAATGACCACGTCTCATGATGTTGATATTATTATATGCTGCTGTGCTTCTGCTGCTGTTGTTGTGTTGTATCCTTTTTTCTCCCTCTCTCCCTTCTCATCTATCATCAGTCTTTGTTCAAATTACTAACAACATAAAAATAACATTAAAACCTGCCAGAAAAAAACTATGTCTCACTGAACTTCTCAGGATCTTGTAAAGGATCATCATCATCACGCCATCATCATCAAACTATTGAAAACTTTACTGGTAACCAGAAAGATGACGATGATGATGACTATACTAAAGGCAATACATAAGGAATTTATTTCGTGCATGTTGGTGGTATACACAAACACGAGTAAAATAAGCACGGCAGTAAAGACGAGCAAGTTAATTTTTAAAAGAAATAATGGTAATAAAAAGAAGAAATAAGTAAGACTATTTGATTTTTATTAAGTCCGACATTCAAACCTATTTGTTTCTTTTTTTATAATCATGATTTAAATACACACGTCTATACTACCTCCATCTCCATCTAATCACAAGATTAAATTTTACATGCGTCTTCTTCGCCTTATTCCCTTTTGACGATGACAGATGAGAGGATATTGTTTTAAAAGAACGCTGTGTAAACAGAAGGAATCACTTTTGTAGTAGCTAAAAAAGTTAAGTTGCAGTGGTAATTATGTTTAATAGAGTTTCTCATGCCAGAGAGTCGACAGATTTTGAAATTTTCCAAGTTGACGAATGATTATGGCATTGGTTGGGATGATGATGATGACGAGTCTGATGAGCAACACAAGTAAAGTAGTAGTATTTTACAGCTGTTGTCATGGTGGTCGTTTTGCAATCCTTGCTGGAGATGGATGTGTATATAATTGTTATTATTAATATTAATTTTATCATTTAACAGAAATGATAATGATCTTCCACTAAAACAGTTAAAAAGATGATGATAATGATACTAGTGGAGTGTATGATTCGTTTGGTGGTGCAAATGCAAACAATATTTTTTCTCATGCAGAGCTCACTAAAAAACGACACTTTATTTGTTTTATTTTTTATAGCTAGTCACAAAACAGTCAATTCCATTTTATAGTCTGCTTCCCTCACATCGTGTTATCGTCTTCATTGCTATTCTCATTCATATCACCACGATGATGATTGTAGTGATTCGTAATTCGTATATTTATATGAACGTATTAAAGTAAAGAGACAGAGACTTAAAAGTTATAACCTACCACAGATTAAAAAGATATATAGGATAACAGATTTTTTTGAGAAATAAAATAAAAAAGTAAATTAGCAAATACATGTATGCTAAGCATCTTTGAGAAAATTTATTTTTTTAGCACATTGGCACCAATTTTTTTAAAGCTTCGGTTATTTTGCGGTGAAGCATATTGTCAACTTTTTAAAAAGAGATCCGCTCCAATTTTCCACGATTGACTTTTGACTCAGCACCACCACCAGTACATGTACATAACTCAATTATAAATTTGTTCAAAGAAGCTCCTCCGCTTTCATCAAGTTACTTGTTTTGTAAGCCAAGCCGATAAAAATGATAATATACTGCTTGGAAACTTCTTACGCAGATGAGCATGTAAATCGATACCGCAATTTGCAATGTACCACTACACTTTTACACATGTTCCCGTTCTTTTTATTACCCTCGAACAAAATTTTTTTCACATTATTTTTCTCGGATTGACATAAAGATTAGAGAATTTAAATGAAAAGAAGGAGGATACAAGATACAAGGAATCAGGGAAAAATACATCCGTGTAAATTACAAAATTATTGCCTGTTCGAACATCCTCCCATGATACCATCATCGTCATCATCGTGATCACCAGCCTACAAGATTTTTTTTTCTGAAAGAGCCTCAATTCATTTTCCCTGTGACAATTTTATATTAGTAAATTGTAGGATATATATGCGTGTTGTTGTAAATATGTATACAAGCAACGCAGCATTTATTACCAAGGATCTAATGCAGATGATATAAGATTATAATGGAAAAGTGGCAATCCAAGGCAATAATAATGATGTAATCATCATCAGTCATGATATACACATATCAACAAAAAGACAAACATCGACAGTCGCTGGATTTCAGTGTGACTTTGTGCAAATGAAGCTGATGACGAAAAAATCCATTCGATTTTTTTTCTCGAGAGATAGATAGATAGCTAGATTGAGTGAGTGCAGGCGTACATAAAGCTGGGAAACAGAAGAAGGAAAAAACAGGAATTGGAACTGTGTCAAGAATTCCACTTTCTTTTAAGAAGCAGATATTTCTTTTCTGTGGTTTCAATATAGTCAAGTGATAACAAAGTATATTAGATTATATCGAATCCAACCCCCACGTTAATAATAATAATATAGACAACATGCCACTTGAAAATCTATAATGGTATCAGTTTCTCACTCGCTCTGCCTCCAACTTTATTATTGCTGCTACACACTGCCTCTCTCTACTACTGAAAAAACCGAATATTGATATTGATGATGACGATAATAATGATAATATGCGACTATCACTGATGCAGCCGGAGTGTCTCATCAAATCAAACCAATCTTCTCCACTGCCTCCTCTCTTTTTCTCGCATACAGGCACACAGCCGCATCATCATCCTCCTCCTCAT
This sequence comes from Homidia socia, assembly GCA_036850745.1. Lineage (NCBI taxonomy): Eukaryota > Metazoa > Arthropoda > Collembola > Entomobryomorpha > Entomobryidae > Homidia > Homidia socia. Next base: position 14,818 of record JAANSP010000923.1, read on the forward strand.
CATCATCTTGTTCAAATCCTTCTTGTTTGTGGCATTTCCTTGCAGAATAAGAAAAAAACCCACAACTGTTTCTTTCCTTCTAGTTTGATGTGATGCTTCATGATTCTATCATCCGTATATATGCATATTATTAATATTATTTTTACACTACTGCAAGCATAAACATTTAAAAAAAGATCCCACTCATGTTGTTGATAGTCAACATGCTATTGACAAGAAGTGACATAAACGGCCGTAACGGAAAGCATTAGCCGTTTAAAGTGTGATTGAAACTGAAGTATTTTTCTCTCTAAATATAATATTCAAACAAGCCAGTAGCAAAAGCAGTGTCATAATTTCTCGGTGTGAAAAAGAGTAGCAGATATTACGTACATAAATAGTGTGATGGAGGCGGCTTGTGTGTGTGTTGTATGGATCATGTAAGAAAACATCAATGACATGATCATCTTGTTCCGAAAAAGCAATGAAATACTACAACGTACAAGTATATTAGCGGAGGAAAGTGAGAGAGAGAAAAATGAAAATATGTGATCAGCAGCAGCAAAAGTATCGTGACAAAAATGATGATTCTTTATTTCACTTGGTACGGTGAAGTTCACACAAAATCACAAAAATTAAAAAAAGAGGGAACAAGTCAAAGGAAAGATTTTTTTCCTTGCTTGAAACATGTTATTATTCAAACAGATTTTTCTTCGATTTTTCCTCCACAAGAAAAAAATTAAGATATTCCCTGTGAACGAACTCTAATAGGAAACGTTTCTTTTTTATTTCTTTGCTGTCACAGAGTCTATTTGGTTGTTTGTATTTATATATGCACATATACATACAATAATGTATGCATGTACAATGTGACAGGGAATGGATGAGAGACTCATGGAATCAAAACATGAAACTCGTGGGATTTTGTAAATGAAGAAAGAAAGAAAAAGCTTTGCTTGTCGTTGGACGGATCCAATGAAATAAGGAAAATATGTATTCGTTTCCTCTGTCTAAATTTATACGTGTGCGTGTACAGTTGTTTTGGTGATGGCGGTGGCAATAGTAGCAGCAGTAGTAATACTACATATTGCATATTGGAGTCATCAGTCGTCCTGTATAATATCGGTTCATGTCATGCCACCAGATATTGTCAATAGCTTAACATTTTTCATGTCGCACTAAACAACATTATCCTTTTAGCAAGAAAATGACTGTGATCTGCTGACGACGACATTTTTTACACATTAAAAAATACAAACATATTATCATATAAAAGATTCTAAATAGCAACTAGGCACATGCATGCATATACCGATTACAACAAGATACGCGAAAAAAGGAAGAAAAAAAATATTGTCTCGTATATATTTCCATTTTAATTTGCGGTGCGTGTACGATATCTGTCGGAGTGGAGTAAAACACTTCATTACTCTATCTATCCAACTATTCCCATTCATTTGAGAATGGTGTGTTTCTCTCGACTTGTTGCTTGTTGGCATATTACCTACATATTATTATACTTGTCTGCATATTGCCCATTCCACAAACCGACGACTAGGATGATGATGATGATGAGAAGGAAGAAATATGTTCAAAAGTCCGATTTGAATACGGGACACATCATCATCACACAGTCAAACAAGTGACAAAGCAAAAGGGAAAAAAGTAATGCAGATGTTTGCAATGCAATGACAAAGTTGTGGCGGTGGTGATGGTTGCGATATTGGTACACACGGCATAAAATTATATCCTGATGACGACTCTCTCTCTCTCTTCTGGCTTGACTTTTTTTTCTACTGATAGATTTTCAGCGGGTTGAGCATCATCAGATGGATTATCATCATCATCAGATAGGTATATTCCATAATATTTTAAAATTTAGAAAGATATACTTGTATAAACTCACAGCACCTTTGCACACATGAATTTTTTTGAAGACAGAAGAAGGCAAAAGAATAAATACACGAAGGATTGGTTTGATTAACTTTGTTTTTTCTTGGAACGGAAAGGTTAATACGTATTTATATGCCTCATGGTTTTCGGGATGAATGCTTGCAAGAAATCTTGTCAGATCAGAAGGAAAAGAGAAGAAGAAGAAGACATACGTGTCTCATCTCATCTCATCTTCTTTCTTTGGTCACGGAGCATAGCCATCTAGAAATGCATGTCGGTTATTTCTTTGCTATAAATAAAATAAATAAAAATACTTTTTTATTGCTAACTCACTTCAACTTTTCAAGTCTTCTTCATCTTCGTCTTCTCCTCACATTTTGCGTGTTGTGATTGGTATTGGTAGTAAAAATCGTAGTAATAGTATTTTATATTCTATCAAGTCGTCATCATGCATAATCTATTTTGGTGAGAGAAGTGGATGATGATCATCTTATGAAAATGTTCAGCAGTAGCAACAGCAAACAGATATATAGGTAGTTTCACTATAAATGTATTTACATGTGAGGGTTTTATTTTGCGCTCATTACACATCTCAATCTGTTCCTCCTGTTGTTTTGTACCATGCAACAGGAACGGTTCCAATGAGACATTTTATGTTCCACTAATGCATCTTTGCTTTCTCTCTCTCTCTCAAAAGTCAAATGTCAAAGATGATGATGTGACTGATTAAAATGCTCGCTTGTGTTTATCGAGTGTGACCTGCTGTGTCAGAATTCGTGTAATACGAAAATTGTGTGCATGCACATCTCCAATACAATTTTTATGTGATAAAAAGCTGAAATCAAACTTCTTCTTCCTCTCTACTAGTCTCTTTTCCGCTAGCAAACTGACTTGGATGAATAATGAGGGAAACTTTTTTGTCTACAGAAAAAACAAGAAGAAATAATAAAAATGGAACGTAGACACAATCATTTCCATCACTTTCTGCTACAAAATGCGTCTACATTTAAGCAGCGGTGATTTTTGTTGTATTTGAAAATCAAAGAAAATCACTAGATCATGTTTACTAGCAGCAGCAGCAGCAG
>JAANSP010000924.1:0-17771 GCA_036850745.1 Homidia socia
ATGATGATGATGATAAGCAAGGTTCCCTTGTATCGCTTAAACTTGCAGTAGTAACAAGCATTATCTTCACGTCTTTCAAGTAGTACAAAGATGACGAGAAAGTAAGCTTCCATTCAACAAAGTCATCTTGCCCCCTTCTGGTGTTTTATAGCATATTACACAAGATTATGGCATTCATGGTATACATACATGGAATACTATATGGGGGAAATACTAGTAGTAGTCGGAGTCATAATCCTCATTTTAAATTATGCTTCTTGGGGAAGACTAGAAACTGCAGAGAGATTACCGCAAGGCGCTCAGCACATGGTATCATTATCACATCATTCTGTGGTACATTGAATCTTTGCGAGGAAATGGAGCAAATATATTTTGACAGGATACTAAAATTAAAAGTAAATAATTATTGTAAATCACAATTTTTTTTCAAGAGTTTTTCGAAAATCGCCGGTAACAACCAACCACCATAACGTCGCAGTATCATCATCGATTCCTAAATCGTATTAATGATTAGAAAACTAAATACACAGTTACTGCCCCATCGGATCTTGTTTTCTGTAGACTCAAGAAAAATTTCAAATGGAAAAAGGATTTTTAATTTTTGAATGCTTTTCAATTTTTAAACAAATTATTTTTTGATTCGGCTCAGTCACCACAACTTAATTCATTCACGTGTAAAGAAAGTAATCAATCATCATTTTACACATGAGCTAGAAAGTCAATATGTAAAACTGATGTCAAGAAACAGTACCGTATAGTATTGAACGTAAATGAAAATGACATGACGAAAAACATTTTTAAAATTGTAAACTAATTAAAAAAATATGTGTGTTTGTATCTTCAGAATACAGCAAACTCGAATCCAATTCCCAGTCTTTCAGCAGGAAGTCCAGCATTTGGGGCTTATACACTACCGGTAGGGCGACGGAACGGTGTTAGTTTTTAAACGAATTTATTTAGTTGCAGATTAAAAAAGTTCATACATATCTACAGGTGTTAAATGAAACAAGTACATAGATAATAAAGGAGATAAATTAACAATTTATTTACATTCAACCGAGGAAAGTATGGACTGGAAAACATTGATGCTCTCCTTACTAACAAGGCATTCAACCCCCAAAACATTTTGCATATGTAATTTCAGTAATAGCTTGCAATGAAAATTCACCAATTAAAATACATTTTCAAAACATATCCAAAAAGTACTGGCAGGAGATGTTCGCTCAATTGCATCGTGGTAATCCTGCAAAGTCATAAATACTGACTATTCATTCAACCAGTTATTTGTTATGTTATTCGCATTTTCCCTAAACATGCAGTTTATACGTTTCATATTTCATTGTGAAATATGTGAATAATTAAATATTTTCACACTTTTCTTGCATTCGAATCAGAAGTGGGAAGAACGTCTGACGCTTTTGGTAAACTTTTACCTAAACCCCATGTTACTTGTATGCATCTTAGTTTATGGTTTTCCGGTCTATACTTTCCTCTGCTGAAAGTAATTAAATTGTTAATTTGTCTTCATATTATCTATGTGCTTCTTTTGACACCTGTACATATGCATGAGCAATTTAATCTGCAACTGGCTAAATTCGTTTAATAACCAGCGGTGTATTTTCTAGCAGCAGGTGGGCCTAACATCGGTCGATGTTTCCAGTCTCCCTAATTTAGATTGGTCGGGCGTTTATAATGCGTACGTCTAAAAGCAAGTTTCAAATAAACATTTTTTAAATTACCTACTATTTCTACATTCTATCTGCTCTATTAACGACGAATGCAATTAAATAATTATATATCGCCTTTGAAATCGATGAGGGTATCTTTCTTCTCATCACTTTCATTGTTTTCTTATAAATGCATGGAAAGTCAGCAGCTAGAGATGAGCTCTAACCCAACATAATCAACCAAATAGTATTAATAAGTATTTTTAAATTGTTCCTTTTCCAGGTTGATCTGAGTCAAAGTCAGCAGTTGTTCGTAGAGAGCTGTGAGGGCAACCGATAAAAGAACACTCTCAACTTCCCTTTTCCCCATGAAGATCACACTTCGTAAAATGAAGAGAGTGCGCGAGTATTTAACCACTAACAGATAATAATAATGATAATTAAATGTAATGATGAATAATCAAATTATATTATGATTATTATTTTAAGTAACAATAATGATAATATCCATCTGTATATAAGCATATACCAATACCAAAACTACCAATATCAAGATGATCATCGTATAAAATAGCAATTTAGTCTCTTTGAAGTACATCAACGAATTATTATTATCATTATTATTATACACAGATATTTTTATTTCCTAAAATAGTTTCATATTATATGACTCTTCATTACTGCATGTGTCATTATTGATGTCTTAATACAAACGCTAGGTTGAACAATGCGTTATTTTTAGTTAACTACGCACCTGTCCTCTGAGAATCATTGTAATCTTTTTTTGTTTACTTTACTTTTAGTTTATATTTTAAGAAATTAACCGAACCAGCAACAACAGTTCTATGAACCAAGGACTCTGTCTGCCTGTCTTTTGAGGAAGAGCAACAGTATTCAACACAAAAGTTTTTAATTTTTTACTGAAAAAAACTATTGACAATGAGTATATAGGTATTATTATTACTATTATAATTCTTATCACATAAAAATAATGTGTATTTTTAGTTTTTGGAAGTTACTAAGAGTATTTTGATTCAAACAGTCCTCTTTTTTGTTATCAACAAATTAAGGAAACGAGAATTTTTTGGTTGGGCAACCCGGATTTTCAAAAAAAACACAAAATATTAAAAAAATGTATGCATAATAGGTAAATCATCTTAAAAAATACCAACGATATAATACTAAAATTGATAATTAATGAATAATTTATCTTTATATACAAAATCTTTGTGAGAAAGATTAAGAATCAACGATAATAGTAATAATAAACGTTATCAATGACTTGACTATGAAAACTGTGAGCAAAAGAAAGTTTTATTATTATTACTCCCGTTTTAAAGAAATTATTATTATTATTATTATTATGTAATTTAGGCTGTACTATTTAGTTTTCGGTAATTATTAATTATTATTAATTATATCAGACGCATGCCCATGCAGTTCCTCATGATTAAGGTATTTAATTGTAATGAAAAGTATATACAGTAGGAGAAAACGGTGGCAGTTGAAGGTTGTGTAGTGTTTAACGTAGACAATTAATAATTGTTTGATTGATATTGTGAAAACGGATAGGCATCTCTTAATTACTATTGTTGTTGTGTTACTTGTTATTACGTTGCGTAGTTTAAAAAAGCGTGACACCTCTCTGCGTTTTTTGTTGACAAGCAAGAAAGAAAGCGTTGCGTTGTTCCTACTATGTATTCTTTCTGCTTGTCGCGACACTTGATGAAATGGTGATGATCACTCCTTAAGTAAAATAACATTAATAATTAATAATAATTGAAGAAATAATGATTATCTTAATGTGAACATCATTGTATATCCTTGTTAACTCACTGCGTAAAAATAATAATAATATTTGCAGTTGTAAACAGATTTAAAGATGAGAGTACGTTCGTATAGATAGTTATCCATTGTAAATATTGTCATTATTATTATTATAATTAAACATAATTATATTTGTGAGAAATTACTAGTGTAAAATATTCTCTACTCGAACCAGGTAAACACTTTTAAATAATAATATAACAGTGGAATGTGCATGAAAATGTATCATTATTGTATTATTATTAATTATTATCATTATTATATAAATATTGAATTATCGTATGAAATCATCTAGAATAGATGTAGGTACGTTTGCGTAAAATAATACTTGTGTAAGTATACTTGATGTACACACCAAACTATCTTGAAATCTACATTTGAACTGCGAACTGCGAACTGTGTTAACCAAAGAGAGAAAGAGAAAGAAAGGAGAGGATGAAAAGGGATAATGGTAAGTCTTTAAAAAATCACTTTGTCTAATTATTTTGTGGAACAAGAAAGTTAATTACTTGAAATAGCAGTGATTAATTATAATAATATTAATCTTTAGAGTAGGTAGGTAGGTACAATAATAATACAATGTAAGTAAGAGTTAGTCAGTAGCTTCATCTTATTTTATGTACGAGCGAGCGCTCTACCGTTTTTTCTTAAAAGTGTTTCCTCCACACACTTGCTCTTCTCTATACAAAATTAACATTTTTTTCAACGGCAAGAAAACAACAGCTCTTTATCTTTGCTTTCTTCTGCTGCATCATTTGACAGCGGCTATCCCGTTTTGTTCCGGTGGTGACCACGACGATGTTATTGCATAAAAGTGGAATGAATATCAGGTACTTATTATTATTATTACTACTATTACTACTACTTCTACTACTTGCATTTGCATTGGTTGTGGTGGAAACTGGAAATGCATAGAAGATTGAAGATGCAATGCAAGATCCATCTAAAACATGCTCCTTGTTAACGATCGTTTGCCAGTTTTTGATGATTATTATGACGATGATGATGAAACGGGTAAGTTTTTAAACCGTAATATTTTGTAATAGTAAGCATTGTCGGTTCTCGGTATCGCTAGATTTACTGTTGCTTTAAAAAATTGATTGGCAGTGCCAATTTGGCACCCAACACCATAATCATCACATCTCATGACATGACTGATTGATAATATATAATAAGTTCATCTTGAGCGGCTTGTTTTGTGATAAATATATTCTGGTAACATATTCAATCGATAATATATATGTATATATTTCATAATACTGTCATCATTTTGATTTGTAACCTGGAAATGAATCTTCTTATTCTTCGTCTTCATGAGGTAACAAAAATTAATTATGAAGGGTTGAATCACATCACATCCTACTATCCTCATCAGTTTTCAGAGTATTTACTTGACAAAGAATTTTTCAACAATATCACATAACACGTGCATTGAATAGTTACCAAGGAGAACCATACCTTTATTAAGACAACACAACAAAAAAACTATCTTTTGACGTTGACCAAAAACTCCTCTCTGTAAGAAACAATGTTTTAGCGTGGAGAAATCAAAAGTAGCGTTAAAATTTTTTTTTAAACTAAATAATATATTCTAACTTAAATATAATCAAACATCAAAATAATATTATTCGTGATGCATACACCGTATTAATGAATCATATCGTTGTTGGTTAACTTGTGTAGTTGCAGGTACAATGTATAATAAAAAAGTCACCACTTGATACAATTTATCTATTTACAGATATTATTATTATTATCCTGTAGCCGTAGGTAGAGAATGTAAAGAGAGGGTAAAAAATGAACGATTAAATTTGGACTACTACTAAAAAATAGCATAGTCAATAATACAAAGTTTTTTTCTAGAAACAAGTTTTACCTTTTAAGAGAGTTGCGCTCTTTTCTAATAATAACATAAACAGGGATTTTTAAAGGAATCAATTAACAAAATACATAGCATAAATACTACATATTACATAACTTCAGCTAAAAGCAAAATAGTTTGTTATCATCACACTTACTTGTGCAGTAGTGTACAACTACAACAAAGAACATGTCGAACTTTTCAATAAGGCAATCTCAGTCAGTAATAATCAAGCAAGGCAGCTAACTTTGCATCATAGTGCATAAATAATACTACATAAAGAGGATATATTATGCAGTAATGAAAAATACATACCTTCGCATCTTTAATCATTTTTCCAGTCTTTTTCAACATTAAAAAATAACTGATGATGAAATAGTTACTGAAATAGTTGGTAGTACTGAAATGATGGAAGATAAGAGGCAGTGAATTTATAGAGTTAGTAGATATATTCATGCAATTGTTATCAGTAACTGGTGTTGCATTAGCAATAAATAATGGACATTATTCGTAGCAAAAATGAGAAAAGTAATGAAACTAGTGGAAAATTGTCTCATGGCTAACCTTGAATTCTGGATCATACCACACGGAACAAGACAAGGACTATTATTGTAGTACAAACAGCAAAACTATGAGCACTTTTGTGCAAATAATTTTGATTGAAATTTATCGCAAAAATTAAAAAAAAAATCAGCAATACAAAGTTAAAACATTTCTGCCCTTCTGTATTAAAAACTGTAGTAAAAACATGCAGGTTAGGTTTACATTTAACATTTCGTTTTCACATGCATGGTATTTAGATACTTTAAAATCCACTGGGCAAAAACTGAAAATTATTCAACAGTCAGGAATTTTGTAGGTGTAAACAGTTGCGAGTGAACTTTCAAGTTAGTTGGAGTACAAAAATGATTCTTGTCCTCTTGGAAAAATTTCTGTGACTTTTAACATCAAGAAAACTTTTCTTCTTAAAATGCTTCAATCACCGTTTCATGAAAATGACAGTTTTCCCAAACTTTAATTGCTAAAAAATGATAAAACAATGGTGCATTACGATGGCTGATATTTATGATTAAGGTAGCGTGGTAATAGGTGAGTTTTCACATGCATGGTATTTAGATACTTTAAAATCCACTGGACAAAAACTGAAAATTATTCAACAATCAGGAATTTTGTAGGTGTAAACAGTTGCGAGTGAACTGTCAAGTTAGTTGGAGTACAAAAATGATTCTTGTCCTCTTTGAAAAATTTCTGTGACTTTTAACATCAAGAAAACTTTTCTTCCTAAAATGCTTCACTCACCGTTTCATGAAAATGACAGTTTCCCCAAACTTTAATTGCTAAAAAAATGATAAAACAATGGTGCATTACGATGGCTGATATTTATGATTAAGGTAGCGTTGTAATAGGTGTAGTACTGGTATTTTCTTATACTCTGTACAAATAATATTAAAGGACTCATTTCTGCTGCTGTCAATGAAAAAGAAGAGTCATTTTTATAGCTTTTGTTTGTCTCCAATAACATGTCATGACTCACTGGTTTAGTAGATAAAACAATGAAGAAAACGAATACCTAATGGATAAATAGAAAAGGGTGAAGAAAATAAATATTCATTCATTCATTCATTTTGTTGTTGACTAGAATGTTGAGTGACACTGTTTTGACAAGCAAGAGAGCATCTTCATCATCAATTGAAATCAACAAGGGAGAAAAAGAGACAAAAGGTGTGAAGAAAAGAAAATATAAGAATAATATTCAAACAATCTCAGTTAGCAAGCAAGAACAAAACTTGAATGAGCCAGCCAGACTCTGACTGCCAGAGTAGCAGCAGCAGAGTGAAGCAACTAGGTGTAAACGAGTGGCGGAAGCGTTGTAAGAGAGCTTGGATGAAATCACGTTTAAACGTATAATTTTCAACGGAAAGTTGACTAATTTCCTAAGAAAACATGCAATGGGAACATTATGCATTTTATTTATATAAAATGAGCTGCAAACGTTGTCTCCATTTTGCTTCCGCCACATTCCTAGAGTAGGTTNAACATTATGCATTTTATTTATATAAAATGAGCTGCAAACGTTGTCTCCATTTTGCTTCCGCCACATTCCTAGAGTAGGTTTGTTTACTTGCCCTTTTTAATTAAACTGAAACAATCGAGTCAGAATCATTTTCCCATTTCATTAGTCTTTGGAACAAGGGGAGAGTCAAGAGAAAAAGTAGGAAAATGAGATGAATGATCTGGAAAGAACATTAATAATAATATCTTCAGTCTAGCCTTTCGTTCTTCTGACTTTTGGTCGTCACCCAGAAGTGAACCATCATGTGAATCAAATGAGCAATAATATATTTCAACTGTTTTTCCATCTCCTTTTCCGAAAGCGGTCCTCAATAACTGAAGCAAGCTTGAACAAAGGAGACAGCAACATGCACATGGTTTCTTGGCATGAGTGGCATTTAGACATGCTACCCTTTTCTCACGTTTGTTTTAAATCAAATACTATAAAAAATGTATACTTAATCAAGGAAAGAAACCAAAAATCAGAGAGGTTCCTTCTCACTGCTCTTGTATTTTATGTATGTGTCTTATCTTCTCGAAACAATTGAAAGAAACCCTGTTGTTACTGCTGCTAATGCCTTTCAGTATTATTGCGCAACCGTTGTGTATTTACAAAGAATGAGTACCACTTCTACTGAACACTCGATAATATAATTACGCATTTCTCATTAAACCTTCATTACTCTACTGTTCTTGATGATGACGCTAAAGAAGATGAAACTTTCTGTTACTGAAACAAAATAACTGGTTGCATTTGCATTACAAAAGCTCTTTGTTTTATTGAAATGAAGAAATGGTACATATAGTAATATAATATATAGTGCGTAACAAAATGGAGAAAGATTGTAGAGAAAATAGCATTAAAACACTGCACCATGATGAGCCAAAGCCAAAGGTAATTGCGTTCGAAATCCTCTCTAGCTTCTTCTGATTAACGTAATTTTATTAAATTACCGTCACCCACCTACACACAATCGACACAAGTTCTAGGTAGCTAATATGATTTAACAATTTTCCGGCAGAACTTCTCGTTCATAATCTCAAACTTTTCTTTCGCCGTAGTTCCTCGTTAAACAAAAGCATTAAAAAATAAATTTGATATTGTTTTCCTCTCCTCAGTTGTTATAGTAGCGTTGCCAGTAATATTTAGCAGATTTTTCTTAGGAAGTTTGAAGTGAATTCACTAATTTCATTTATCATGCGTTATGTATGTACGTTTTTTATTTTTCAGCCAATTGTCGCGAATATTTTCGCAGCATATTATAATAATCATTGTTGTAATTTTCCTTTGTTTGAATTATTATTGTTATTAAGACAGCAAACGCTACACCAGATTTATCGACATCTGTGCCGCCGTTGCGTTCTGTTGTACTTGTAGCTGTAGTTGTACTACTCTGGTTTCTTTGTAATTATTGTTATACCAATATCAATTATTAGTTAGATATAATCAACAAATATTATGTTTTGTAACAGAACCTTTTGTAGCTAATGTTATCAAAGTACTATTATTGTTGCCGTTGTTGATGCTGGTAGCAGTAGGTTGGCATTGTCAATTGTACTATTAACAAGGTAGAAAAGTGTAAGAAAAATATATTTTATCAATATCAACCCATGTTTTGATGTAGACATATTTGCAGTAATTATAATAATAATAATGATGATCATGATGTCACAACATTTTCTCAAGGTTTCATTGTTGTATTCACAACACAATCAATGTTTCCAATTTCCAATTTAACTTAAGAATATCATTACTATTATTATTATAATTCCAACTTTTAATTCAAATCCATTTTTAGTACATGTTAGTTGATCGCAAAACATCATACAAAATTTTGTGTAAATAATTTTCTAAGACTAGTTTTCTTCTAATATTGATTTTTAACACTTCTTTTTCACGTGTTCTCAGTTCTCAACAGCAGCGTGTACAGTACAGTAGTAGCGGTAAACGTAGTGTTATTTAACAATTTAATGTAAGAATTAAAGTACATGATAATGTACAACTGTGAGTTCTCTATCATAATGATTTTTTCTTCTCAAAAAATCATTTTGATTTGATTAATCTTTGTGTTACCGTTACCATTAGCTTTTAGTTTTGTGTTTACCTTACCTACTGTATAATTAGTTTTTGTAGAACAACAAATTTTATCCGTTTTGTAGTAGTTTTGAAAACCAATTTAATTTTAAAAATTAAATGATACTATTATTATTATTATTATTATTATTGAAGTTAAAAGTTGCTGCCGTGATGTTTTATAGTGTAGAAGAGTAGTGTTTACGTGGTAGGCTAAAAATATTATTATAATTACTATTGTGGATAGAGATTTCGTTTTAATAGTTGTAGATTTAGTTTAACTACTCATGATTTGATTATATAGCATTAAAGTATTATATAACTACTTAAGTAACTAGCATAGTAGCAAAAAGAAGAAAGAAAATGAACCAATAATGAATAATAAATTCATCTGCTGCATTATAAATACAATTCATTGATATCAAATTAATTTTAAGTAAATACAGACACATTATATTATATATAATAATATATAATAGGTACGTACTACGTACAGTAGAGAAAAAACAATACCGATGAAACATACCATTATTTGAGTAAAAGTACTAGTTATTATTATAAAAAAGTAGCAAAGTTTATTAATAATAAAAGTAAATACATATTATATAACTATAATAAATTCCTTGATTTGTTGATTTTTATTAATTGATTTTTTTATCTAGAAAATTTGTTGCCTTATTGACGGTTGGCTACGTAGTTCTCGTGAAATTTTTTAGCATTGGCCTCCTCCTCCTTTTCGTCCTTTTCACTGTAGCTTTTCTCTTTGTTTGTTGTTGTTGTTGCTGCTTATCCTGTTTTTGGAAACGTTTTTTGTTAGGCTACATAACTGGGTGCTTGCTGCTGCTGATAGATTCCTACGACTGAATAATAACAAAACAATATCATCTTGTGCAAATTTAATGAGAAAGTAATATATATATGGCGATGAAAATGAGTTCACTACCATCATCATCATGCTCCATTTTTGTTGCTTTTCGCGTTCGTCCTCTTTCTACGTATTTACAGAGCATAAATAAATTTTCATGGTGCCCAACAACATTATATCATCCTTCAAGATATATACTATTTGTACTGGTAAAACACTTGAAAATATTTGGAAGAAAATTTGGTTTAGCGTTAGTACGACATAACATTACCATTAACTTTCACTCGTTTGAAAGTTGAGTAAATACACAACAAAGGACGTACTTCACTTGTGTATTTTTAGTATGCTGCTATATTGTTACATTGTGAACATTTTAACCATTAGCTTTTATTGTGTTTATCAAAATACTACTTCATTTGAGTTGGCGTTGGCTACAGGATGAAAATGGAAAATGAAATATTATTAATGTTAAATATGATCAGTAAGAATTTTGTGAATGGACCCCTGCACCTCATGGGTTGATGGGAATTGGGACTTGATGCTAACAGTTATACAAAGTACGAAAATCAAGCAGAAAAAGTATTATAACTACCACTTATTTTCACATTGTTTAAAAAAGAGTTTATGCGATTATTTATGGGTATATTGTAAAATATTTTTAATAATTTTTCATGCAATTTCATATTTCGTGAAATTCATACAGTACGAATTTAGAAATGGGCTAGCAATAATACAGATTGAAGTAAAAAGGAGAAAGTTGAATGTATCACAAATGTCTCTCGTGTAAGAAAATGTATGACAAGGATCTCAACTACAACTTATTAAGAATATTTTGGGTATGCATGAAAGAACGATTTTTGGGCATTTTAAAATAGATTTTCAGACCTCATTTCGTAGTATGGAATTGAAAATCTTTGGGATACATTATTTCAATTTGTTCCAGGGGTATTCTATTTTATGTTAAGATTGCTCTGGAGATATTCAAGGAACCTTTATCTCTCTACATATGAATGATTATGAAATACTTTTTAAACGTGCATAAAGTATTTGAAATAACAGTTTTTAAATATTTTTTTAGGAAATTAAGTAAGAATGAAAAAACCAATTCTTATTATGTATATTGAACTGAATCAGAGTTTGAAGCTTTGAATCCACCAAAACCAATTTGATGAGATGAAAGTCGTGTATTTATTGAAATTGAAAAGTGACTTTTTATTATGCAGAGAGGAATGCTACGTGATAGTTAAGATTTAGGATAAATTTTGAAGATGGTATGTAATGTAACCGTAAGAGATTTTTTTTAAACCATCATCTAACCGTCACAGTTCAAACTGTGTATGTTTAAAATTAAATCTTTACTTGTTTAGAATTTAAGCTGTTTGCATTCCTCTTCTTTTTGTTGAAAACTGTGTCTGCAACTAAAAACAATATTTTAATGTTGTCTCAGTAGGTTTACCCCAACATGTAATGCTTTCAAGGTCAATTAAGATTTAGTCAAAATAAAGAGCAAACCTTGAGATTATGCAGAGAGGAATGCTACGTGATAGTTAAGATTTAGGATAAATTTTGAAGATGGTATGTAATGTAAGCGTAAGAGATTTTTTTAAACCATCATCTAACCGTCACAGTTCAAACTGTGCATGTTTAAAATTAAATTTTTACTTGTTTAGAATTTAAGCTGTTTGCATTCCTCTTCTTTTTGTTGAAAACTGTGTCTGCAACTAAAACAATATTTTAATGTTGTCTCAGTAGGTTTACCCCAACATGTAATGCTTTCAAGGTCAATTAAGATTTAGTCAAAATAAAGAGCAAACCTTGAGATTTTTTACAACGAAACATGAGGACTGGGGAGACTCAAAATCTAAAATCCCTAGTCAGACATCTTTCAACAAATTTGGATTTTTTTACCCTTCTTACGAAATGTTGCTACCAAAAACAACATAAATACACGTGAATAGGAACGTGTTCAAAACGAAATTAATATTGATTGATGATGTGCATTGAAAAAAATATTTAAGTGAAGTGTGTAGGCGTAGGAAAAAAGTTATAGATGTCAGTGTGTATAATTAAAAAAGTCAAACTTTCAAAGAGCTCGTATCAAGGTAAAATTAAAACATTATGTTAGGTCAATTTACAAATGAAGCAGACAGTGAGAGTTTGGTTTACAGAAAAAAGTATTATTATTACCATTATTAAGATTATGAGACAAATGAAAAAGAAAAAAATATTTTGTAAGAAGTGTAGATGAACAAGGAAAGTTAGAGAAAATCCTTTAAAACAAATTATATATTATGATTATTAAAATAGACCATGATGATTGAGATTGGACCACAGTAATAAGACTCATAGGAAGCGTCTTGTAACATTTCTTGGCAGAAACTTTCTTCATCTTCTACTTCATGATCAAGTGTTACTTCATCTGTATCCCTAGAGAAACAAAAGAGAATTAACATGAGAAAAGAAAACTGAAAGCAATCGTATTTAAATGTTAATAATATTATGATGATACTTTTTTAGACAAAGGGAAAGAAAATGAGAGAAAGAGAAGGATAGGAACAAGTTACGTTCTTAAAAATATGAGAAAAAAACAAGATTTTATTGCAGATACTCTCATTGTTAAAAGAGTTGTTTGCGAAATCTAACTACGGCTCTAAAAATAATTAAATGATTAACATATAAAATCTATTAGTATGTTCAACATTATGTTACAACGTTCCAAAATATACGTACGTATTAATAATTTTTTCAAAATAATGAATAACATACATACATACATGGACAATAATTACTTTTTCGTAAGGCATACACATTGTTACGTCGTCACTGAAAAAAACATTAAAATAAAAAGTTTATCAACATATACTTAATCACCAGGCAATTACAAGTGAGTATACATAGATACTGTACTGCATACTAAACCATACTTTAATTATTATACAAGTTATCAAGTGTTGGTTAAGGTCAACTACTAGGTTATTCTATTATGATACGGGCCTCTGGCTACATTTGGACTACATGAGTAGAGTAGGAAAAGGTAGTAGAATTAGGATTTACATTTTACACTTTCCATTAGTACCCATCGATCTTCCTACCATCATTTCGTTATAATACGTGTATATTTGCTTTTTAAAATATCTCTTACGTTTACGTAGGTGCATTGATTATACGTACAGGAAAAATGATTAAAAAACGCTGAACAAAGAGACAAAGTTTAGCGATAAAACTTTGACTTGCTAAAAATTAAATCTCTTTTAATTAACTGCATAAAGTTGCAAAGGTTTTCAGCATTTACATTCAAAATATAGTATTCAAACTTTGTCAATGTTTACCTCTTATTATTTTTTATTAGTTAAATTTAACAATTGAATTCAGAGCCAGTTTTTTTTGTTGAACTTTGCTATCCATTAGTCTCAGATGACATTTGAAAAACAGTTGTAGGAGCATTGTTATTTATTTATTAAATTTTTATTTTCTTTTTTTAACGAGATTTCATATTGATTAGTATTGATGCGATGCGATAACGTATCATGAATTAGATTGTTACTATTAAGTTTTACAGTACCGTTTCAATGAACGATATCCTTAAATAAGTTCAGATCTTGTAGATAATAAAGTAAGGGCAGATCAGGAAGAGCAAAGTTGGCATGCCCAAGTGCGTATGTCGTATGTATTACTTTACTTTTTACATGTATGATTAATATTATTATTATTATTATTTAATGCAATAAGATTTTATTTTACTACTTATATGATTTTGAAGACGTTAACTATTAGAAGGCTCTCCAACGGAATCTCAGCTAGTCTATTCATGTCACGACATGTGATAATGAATCTTTAATCGTATGTTATGTATAATATACAAGGAAATAATACAAATGTTTTCAGGAAGGCAGGAATATTAGTTAAAAAATAATTTAACATTTACAGAAAAAAAATGCAGTATTACATTTTTCAATAAAAACGATTTACATAACTATTTAATTCTTCGATGACTTACCTAAAAGGTCATTAAAAATAAATAAAAATATCATTATTACTAAATGATTGACATTCAGTCTTTACGTGTATGGTTTTAAGTTAGAATGTAGCAATGATGAAATGCATGTGTTAATGAAAATTGTGAATGGCTGGGATAGAAATGCTAGACGAACGGAGGCATTTCACAACAGACAGATGATAATATATATTGTTATGCGTTTTAAAGAATATGTACTCTATATTTATTTTAAATGTGTTTATGAGGAGAAAAGAAGCGATTATTGGTATTAGTTGAAGGAGTATGAGGCGCAGATGAGTGTACAGAACTACAATATTTATACGTAATAACTACATTTAATATAGATTAAAAATAATGATTTATAGATTTATTATGTACTATTTATTATGACTCCTATTATTTATAAATCAGTGTCTACAATCTACAACAATAAAATAAACAAAATAATAATAAATATGAACAAGATTATGACTAAAAATACTTCTGTTACTGGCAAGTGCCAAGATTGACACTGGATGTATCCTTGCATAATTAAATTTCTGCTACCAAAATACCCGGCTAAAACGCACGCATAATACTACATGGTATTCCAATGATGATACTCTTATATTTTTATGACATCGTGCTTACATGATTTCAACAATATTAAATAATTTGCCGCTGATTGTTCATGAGATACATTTTTAATTTTTTTTATTGAATCCAATAGCTTGTATAATCTCTCTTTATTTTTAAAGTGTTATATAACATTACATTAATAACATTTCATTCAAAAATACAACATCATCTTTTCACACCGGTAATGTATATTCATCACTCATCACACACAGTGCTTTAATTGTAGAAGGACTGTTTCATTACAACAAACGTTAACCTTAACATCATTTATCATAATAAATTTCCGCTACTTCAAATAGATTTCTTATCTTGGTCAGTATCACCGCAATCACCGCCACCAGTATGGGATTTACCAGACGAGTTTCCTTCAGGAGCCACTGCAGTTCCTGGCTCGGACGGCTCGTGCCCATTGGTACCATGTAAAAATTTGTGAATTCGACTAATTCTATCTTTCAGCTTAACCTTCTCCTTGAGTTTTTGTGGGATGACCATCATAGTTGTGATAATATTTCCAAGAGATACAAACAGGAACAGAACGCTTAATACAGGTACCTGGAAAGTAGTTTAAAACATAATGGTTAGTGTAATTTAAAACGAAATACAGGGTTAAAATTAGTTACCAAGAAACTAGTAATTTTACTACCTGCCACGTTGCATTGGGGTCGTAACAGAGTAGATATAAGACGTAGGCATTGTACAGTTGGAACATGTAACCCATAAACAAAAATGGAAGAAGGAAACTGAGTCCCCGCCACATCCACGAATGAAAGCCCTCAATTGTGATATCCATATTGTGCCGTTCTCCCAACGCCCTTAGTCTGTACAATACACCTCGCTGATACCGGAACTGCAGGAACTGCACCAAGCCTATAACAATCAGCAACAGTACGTAATGAAAGGAAACTTGTTTACAAAACAAAACATGATTGCAAAAATCATTATCAAAACTCACTTATGTAAACGTTAAACCACATAAACTGCGAACGGAAAGAATAGTAGACTGAATTATTTGGCCAGATTAGAAGAACACCAGAGAGAGCTGTGGAAATAAAATGATGCATTCGCCACCAACCCTTGATTTTCGAGCCGTTCACTTTAAGAATGCTCTCTCTGATTGTCAGCGTGCAGTAATACCACACTAGCAAGAACATGAATATGAGATCCAACACTCTGAAATAAATAACCTTTTTATAATGCATTCAAGTATTTAAAAAACAGCATCCGGAAAAAAGTTATTTCGTACTATACCTTGAGTTCATAAAAATATTTCCAATGGATATTAGTAGACCGATTCCATTGATAATGAGCTTGAACTTCTCGTATTCATCTTTGTAACGGAACCTAAAATATAAGCATATAATTATTTTGAAAACTGACACTTGACAATGGATTTAAATGCTAAAATATTTGGTTATAAAATTGGGCATATTAAATTAAATTGAAATGATTCACTTTTCGTCTTTGTTCAAAATAGACACGTTAACATTTCCAAGAATGATTCTTAAGTACAGTCCATTCTTCTTTGGTAATGCGTGCTCTATCTCCGAAAGGTCAGCCTTACGTCGCATCATATTCTGCTCCAGTTCGTCGATGGCATTTTTGCATTCTGGCTTGCGGGAGTACCTACCATTTCATATAAAATATATTAATAATAATATAAAGTGCAAGTTCTAATGCCAAGCCAGCATACTTTCTGTCAAATGTTGGCACATGGAGACGAGTAAATGATAACCGAATCCCTCACTTTTTAATTGACTTTTTAATCACTCCAATTCGGTAGCGTTGATGAGTTCAGTTCCTTGACACATTTTGCTTGGAGACTTGTAACTTCATCCAACTTCTGAACATACTGTTTGTGCAACGCCTGAAAAATTCATTAAATTAAATTAATTGTTTGTTTCAAATAATTGATTCATACGATCGCAAAAAAGTTCCAATCAAGTCCTTTATTTTCTGTGACTTATCACTTACTGTCAAGTTTTTGAACTCCTCTGACAGATCCTCAAAATCTTTAACACAACTCTGTACGTCAATATCCATTTCCATTTTGCTGCTGTTCGCAGTAGGTCACACCAGAAATACTGTGACCTAGTAGACTTTAATTTCCCTTGTCAAGTTTTGCGCCTATTCTGAAAAACATAACAAACGAAACAGTTATTTGAACATTCTTGACTTGATTTCTACAGTTAGTGATGACCATTATTGAAGCTTAAAACTTAAAACAGCTTCCACAACAAAGACAGGACTGTGTCTAGGAGACTCAATTGCGTACTCACGCACCGGTAAAAAAATATGTCACTTTTCAAATTCAAAAGATTTTAAGGAAACTCCACAAACTATTCCCATTCATCAGTTCCGCCCATATACACTTGTCCACTAAAATAAATATAAAGTTGTATTTTTTATACCCCAAAGTGGTAAATTTAGGTTAACCTCATCGTTTCACTACAACACTGAATACGACGTTCTCATCATCATCGCCCATTGCTCCGACTCGGCAAATAAGGCGATAAAAAGTAAAACTCTTCAGCCCCTTTCATCATCGTTCATATTTATCATGAGAATTTTTTCTGCTTTTCATAGTTAAGATGATGAGCTGATGATGACGAGCATCAAGTTTGACTTTTGATGTGTATATGGTAAATGGTTGCTATACAAAGTGTAGCAGTCCAGTTCAAGTACAAAGTAAAGTTATCCTCTCACGGCACGGCATGCAATTTATCACCAGCAACATATAAGTAATTCAATCAATCACATAATCAGCATCCCCATAAAAACTTAGCACTTGAAAGAAACATCCTTCTAAACTA
>JAANSP010000925.1:0-17755 GCA_036850745.1 Homidia socia
CAAATATATTTTTAAACATTTGAATAAACAACAGTTACATAAACCAAAATTCTTTTTCTTAAAAATTATAGTTTTACAGGCGCCAATATAATTTTCATAAAAACTTTTCATCTGGAACTGAAAGTGAATTGATTTTCGTGCAGTATTTGTTCCAGGACTCCTCCAGAGTCAATTGAAACGTTTTTGTAACAAAAAAGGATTATTTGTATGAAATGGAATGATTTCCTTTTTTACCTCTGGCTTTGTGGCTTGAATAAAGAAATTATTTGCTAAATTGTGAAGCGTGACATTACAGCTTTATGATTACGGATCTTTGATAATCATTCTACAGTTTCGTTGAAAAATGAGGAAAAACATGAAATGGGAAAAAATCTGTAACATTTAATAAATAAAACAATTAAAAATGTAATTATTTTTAATTACCCTCGTTTTTCCTTTTCTCTCCTGTCACGCTCAATCTTCGTACGAACTTCTTTGAGTTTCAAAGTTTTTACTACCCGCCACATTTTTAACCGTAACAAATTTTCACTGAATTTTTAATCTGACAAAGTTATGACTGCCTGACTTAATGATCAACTATAATCATGTTTCTTTTGCTCTTTCCAGTACACCAAACTTGCGTAAGCAAAATTAAATAACAAGACACATTGTTGAAAAACAATTATATTCTGCTGGAAAGTTTCATGTCACGATGATTCTTTTTGCACAGAAGCGTAATACTGAAAGTTAATACAGTTTGTTTGTGGGAAATATTTTCTATAAAAGTAAAACTATTTTAATGAAAAGATTTGTCTAAATATATTTTGAGTGAAAGATTTAAAAGATGTCTGAAAACTGAACCAAGTCAAAAAAAGAAAGTAAATTCGTTATATAGCATTTATTTGGCACTTGTTTAATAAATTCTCTTGCTATTGGTTTATAGTTTATGCTAGTCCATGATTTTACGCACTGCAGTGAAGATAATCGACATGGTCAGTCGATCTAAACCATTATTGTTAGTGATCCCTGCATACTTTTTAGCAAACAGTCAAAAGTGAATAAAAACTAAATAAATTAATGCTCCCTCTTGGTGGGCGGCCTGTCAGTTTGCCCATTTCTTGCTTTTAAGCATCATCTCATTCATTGACGTTTGGATACATGACGAGACGAGTAAATGAAGTTTCCGTTTCCCATGGACACAAGTGAGGGAAATTACATTATTTTCTCACGGTTCCTTTCCTTGCCGAACATCGTATAAGGAAGATCCGGGACGGAAGAGCACAGGAACAAGTACAAACCAAGTTCGGTTACGAGAAGTAATTGTATAATTGACAAAGTTTGTTTTAGAGAGAATTCAGGATGGGTGGAAGAGCGCATTGGAAAGCTTACTTGAGACTGATAAACTTGACAAAGATAAGTATCAAAGGAGGGTAAATGATGGAGGGAATGAAAAAGAAAATTATCTAGTTTTTTATTGTTATTACTGCTTGCCACGCCATTATAAACTACTACCAACATTATTTTATCCGTTCGCACTTGATTTTACTCTATTCGCTCCAGACAATAGAATAGATTGAAAATGATTCAGTTGGCTTCCGTGCCTGGATAGTATGGAACGACGTTTTGTATGCCGAATGACTGTATATATCCCCAATAAATTTAATGGGATTATAATTATATTATTATAAAGGAACATAATTCTATTAACTTGACTAAATGATGTGTGCTAAAGTTCAAAAGTTACAAATGTCATGTCATGACTGACAAGTAATTTTTTTTTGCAGGCCATAATTTCATCACACAGCAAAATATATTTTTATTGTTTTCTCCTTTTATTTACAATAAAAACTGAAAGTTGAACAGAATAAACCTTTAAACCCAATATGTACATACATGTTGGCGTTGAAAGTAAACTCAACTACTACAATATGAATGTATGAGGCTAAGTAGCGTATTTTTTAAGTACATGTTGAAATCGCATACTTTTCAGTTTGAAATATTCTCATGAAATTGCATCAACTTTTTCAAACAAGCCATGCACTTACCTGAATGAGTGAATGAATGAGTTTTTATGAATTCATTTCTACGCAGAATCCGCTGTCTTTATGCATATGCAGCCATTACTCGCGCTACTGCTGCTACGCTGCTGTCAAAATGAGCGTGCATTGCATGACTCATTATTATCATCGGAAAGGCAAAAATTGTATCGTAATAATTGCACAACCATTGCATTGTCGTCGTCCTCCTTCCTTATTCATGGTCATATCCATTCACTATTCACTGCAAAAATTCAGTGGTGGAAGTTATCTCATTCATTCTTTCTATGAAAATATATATATGTATTATGTAATAGTACTAGTATCTGCCATCATGATATTCCACCACCACCACCAGCAAGCACTTAAGCGTCTTTGGCGTCAGCCAACAGCCAAGGTTCTCTGCAAAAAGCATGAGCACAATATTCTCGCTAACTTCATTTATTCAGCATGCATATTATTGTAGTCAGTTCATTTATGTGGTATAGAGTGCCAAGCCAAAGTCGTCAAAGAAAAAAAAATGTTCTCATTTTTCAGATATGACAACAATGTAAACATCAAGCACTACCAGTGTTAGTGTTATTTATGGTGGTATTTACTTATTTGTCTTGGCAGTTTATTAAGGTACTTTTAAGGCAAAACGGTAAAAAGGTAGTAGTAACTACTAATTACGATTACGGTACTAGCCGCAGCGTGTATTGAGTAGTACGAAAAGTGAGCGCTACGCTTTTACGCTGCTGCAGTAAGAATGCAATATTCCTCGTTGAAAAAACGGAATTTGGCAAAAGTAAATGGTGATGGTAGTGCAGTGGTGGTGGCGTGATGATGATACGCAACGCTGCCTCTGCGCTTCTCGTTCTTGTGCTGCCACTGCCTTCATCCTCCTCCTCTCACAAATCTTTATACAAACTTGCATGCATTAGCATTGGCAGCAGCCAAGGAAGAAGTGGCAGGCGCGTAATAATCAAATGGACTGACTTGCACGCAGTTGATGCACATATGTGGCCCATTGATCTACGTTTGACTTGAATGACTTACTATAAACTTGTGTGTGGTGGTGGTGATGATGTCGTATGAGTGAGGTGATGTACTTGGAAGGCATACCTTTACTCAATTAATTGTGGTGGAGACCTTCATCTTATCTACAACAACAACAGCAGTTCCTATTCCTCATTCAAGTCTCTAGCAGTAGCAGTAGTACTTTAGTTTGAAATATTATGCAGTATTGGAATATATTTAATTATTGTTAAATTCAAGTTGTGGTGAGCGAGTGAAGCTTAAAAATATTGTAGAGAAAATATTTAATTACATAGCATGTGGCTGATCACTAAATTTATCAATTGGTTTTGTTGTGTAGACGATGAATAGCCAGAAGGACGTGTTTAACGCATGTGTCAAGTACCAAACTGAACGCTTAAAACAGCTGAAGGACGATCCAAAAGTTTCCAGTTATCAGGTACTGAAAAAATGCTTGTAATAAACCGCGGTGGTAATCCAGTCGTTTTAATGACATCTTTGAATTCAAGCAGAATTTGTAATCTTGTCTATTTTTCGGTGATCCCGTTTCTACTCTGTGACCATTGACATTTTGTCGTGTAAATTGTCATGATGTGTTCAACTCTAATGAAACTTGACATTTTGATACGACGCTTGCCGTTGCGACGTTCCTTGTTGCATTTTGGTGGGTCAATCACATTTTGTTCTGTTTCAAATCGCAAGATTAAGCAAGAGGAGATGGTGTTGGAACAGGCTCAACGGCGTGCACGGGGAGGGGTAGCCGGAGGAAGTGATGCTGAAAATTGTGGGGCAGTTTCCTCCAATTCCCAGAATGTGATTCTTAAAGTACCAAAGGTAAGGTTTTTGGTAGACTCGACACTACAATTTTTGAATGTGTTTATTAGATAGCAACCATTTTGTTTTTTGCAGGGAACAAGAGATTTTAATCCAGCCCAGATGAGGCTCCGTAGTGAAGTGCTTAGCAAAATCACCGACATTTTTAAAAGACATGGAGCTCAACAAATTGATACTCCAGTGTTTGAACTGAAAGAGATACTTACGGGAAAGTACGGGGATGACTCAAAGTTGATTTATGATTTGAAAGACCAAGGCGGGGAAATCCTTAGCTTGCGATACGATCTAACCGTTCCATTTGCTCGCTACGTAGCAATGAATAAAATCAGTTCCATTAAGCGCTACCAAATAGCTAAGGTATACCGTCGTGATAATCCAGCCATAGCCAGGGGTCGTTATAGGGAATTTTATCAATGTGTAAGTTTGCAATTTTGCTTACAATACTAATAATGATGATAATGTTGTTTTTTTCGGTCAAATTCATTCTCTTACATCCATTATCTGCATGATGTATTTCATTTCATAGGATTTCGATGTTGCTGGTCTATATGATTCAATGATTCCTGATGCCGAGTGTGTAAAGATTTTAGACGAAATATTAAGCTGCCTTGACATTGGAAAGTTTTTAATTAAGCTGAAACCATCGAAAAATCTTGGATGGGATTTTCGAAGTAGCTGGAATTGCCCCTGACATGTTCCGTGGTGTATCCTCTACTATCGATAAGTTGGATAAAATGTCTTGGGAGGAAGTTGCTCACGAACTGAGGACGCTGAGAGATTTGAAAGACGACGAGATAAACACCATAGCTGAATTTGTGCGCATCAATGGTTCTTTGTCAAAAGTACTGGAAATTCTCCAATCCAACCAAAAATTGTTATCCAGTCAGTTGGCAAAGCAAGGAATTGAAAACATGCAGCTTCTAATAAAATTCGTTCAAGCACTCGGCATTGACGACTCGAAAGTTTTATTTGACCTCAGCTTGGCAAGAGGACTGGATTATTACACTGGTGTTATTTATGAAGCCGTTGTCGAGAGTAAGTGTTGTAATAAATTATTAACACATTTGAAGTCTTTTAACAGTCATAATGATAAATGTGTAATGAAACCAAAAACAATAATTAAAATCTTGATTTTAATAGCTACTGGAGAAAATGACGTTATATCTGTGGGAAGTATAGCTGGTGGAGGGCGGTACGATAACCTGGTTGGTATGTTTGATGCAAACAAGCGTCAAGTACCTTGCGTTGGAGTATCGATTGGGGTGGAACGAATTTTCAGCATTCTCGAGCATAAGCACAAGGACTCGCTACGGCCTTACGACGTTCAAGTTTATGTAGCCAGCGCGCAAAAAGACATGGTTGTCCACCGTCTTAGATTAGCCAACGCGCTGTGGAATGCTGGTCTTAAAGCAGAGCTGTCTTATAAACCGAACCCGAAACTTTTACAACAACTTCAGTACTGTGAAGAAGCTGCGATTCCATGGGTAGTAGTCATTGGTCAGGATGAAGTGTCCAGGAGTGTTGTTAAAATAAGAAACGTAAAAGATAGGAAAGAAGTAGAAATTCCAGAATCTGGTATGGTAGAGGAGCTGAATAAATTGTTAGGTTAATAAAGACAACAAGAACAGTGTATGGCTTGTATTTGTGTATTTATTGTTAATATTATTTATTTAGTTAAATTACTGAAATATGTTAGCTTTATAAAATCATGGAGAGGTACCAGCAATTTTTTTCAGTTGATGTAAATAAATTTTTGTGAAATGGAGTCTATTTAGTCTACGTTGAGAAGTGTCAGTGTTAAATTCATCGCACATTTGAAACTATGCGTTTTTAATTACCGAATTAATGAGAAAACCATTTAAATATACCTACCGTGCAAATACCTACCGTAGTTATACTTTGCTATATATACAACCCACGATTCAATTTTATTTTATACAAACTCCTACAACACAGACTTGGAGTATTTTTTAGTGTTAATTACTGATACTGCTGCATCAAGTACGTACTTAAAACCTACTAATTGTCCTGATGATTTGTAAACAAACACAACTGCTCCAGTTTTTTCACTTTTTTTAGAAATGTTGTTCCAGTTCCTTCTACAATTCTACATGCACAAATAAATATCATTATAGTCTTGTGTTTTATTATGAAGAATGAAGATTATCGTAAGGCTCCATTTATTCAACTCATATTACGCTCCGTATCAATAAATGCAATCGATGCGCTATCCTGGAAAGCTTCTTTAAAATACTTTGTAGAATTGTATTTTCACGGGAGAGCCATAATTCGCACTTCTGCTTTCTGAGTGTCAGGTATTGAACATTGTCCAAGTGCTGCCCTGTAAATATCCTCTGCGATCCACGCTAATGTACACAAAACACAAGGCACTGCCAATCCCAAGAGGATGCGTGTTGTAGGCATGGAAGCTGGTAATGTGGGATTTCCCAAATCTGTTCAATAATTTGATTAGGACATGATTAAATTCGTGTTGAACATTTCAAGTTCCATGGTCGATTGATTCCCAAAACTTTGAACTTACCAGTAGGGCCGTCATAGATGGAGCTGTTTCGAGAAGTGTCATCTTGATCCAGTGGATGAATCGGGTAGAGATACACGGACAGTGGATTGATGGCGATAAGCCCTATCACTCCAATCACCACAAGTTTACACAGGTTCAGGAAACCATACGCATGATTAAAGCGTTTAAATCCAAAGCATTCAATGAACATTAAATACTCTGACGTCACCATTAGTCCTAGGCATATTCCATACACCGCACATAAACAATAAATAAGCGCAATGTCATTTACCACGGTTGTAGCTGCAAATTTTAAAACAAAAAACGCATGTAGAAGCTGGACATTTGTAAGAAATAAACTTTGTAAATAGATTGGATTGGTATGTACCTGCTATTAGAACTCCAGCAGAGGCACATCCAATATGGAAACTTCTCCGTTTGGAGAACGCGGCTAGATCAGCCAAGTAGGAAAATAGGAGGCGAGAAATGAGATCAACCATGTAAATGATAATTAACGCCACATCTGCTTCTTTGGTGCATCCCTCGCAAGTGCTGATTATGTGAACATACAAAACTATCGGATAGTTCACTACAGTCATTGTACACAACGCGCTGAAGGTTGCCATATTAAGAAATCGGTAGTCTGTTAAAAGACTCAAGTCTATAATACTCTCTCCTTTCTTGGCTCCACTGGACGACTTTTGAAGCCTCCTGCTCCTGTTTCTTGGAAGTTTGTAAATTTTCTTGACTTTTTACGTTGACGGCAGTAAACTCATTGTTGAATGAAGGATTAGACTGAAGTTGAGATTCAGAGTGACGCCTAATCCTGGGACCACCTTCAACTGGTCTCTTTTCAGCAGACGCAGTTGCATTTGAATTTTCAGTTGGATTCGTTTTAGGGGTACTATTACTACTACTGTCATTATAGGACATTCGAGTGTCACTTTTGTTCCCAACATAAGATGGTAAGCATCCTTCAGATAATCTTCGTAGTGGAACGTGTGGGTTCAATTTTGATAGGATCATTGGTGTCTGGATTTTTTCCATTTTGACCTGTCGACTTTCGCAAGCTTGTCGGAGGATTTAACGGTGAAAGTTCACTCCATGATGCAGCACTGTCTGGGCTTATAATGGCCACCGATTTGGAACCTACACTGCCTACTTGAACGCCAGAAGCATTGACTGAATCAATGGAAGCGGATGAGAGTGTGTCATTAGTTGAAATGAGTACTTTCTGGCTCCTCTGGAATGTTTGGAAGCAAGCTGGTTGAGACGGCAAGGAGATACTGACTACGCCTACGGGCTCGTCCTTGACCTTGATTATTGATAGGAATGCTATTGGAGGGTACTGGAATGAATCCGCTGTGCAGAGGAAGTCCTTCCCCCAGAGAGTTTCTGCGAGACACCGTGCTAGGTCGTCGATTACGATCTCCGACAAGAGTCGGTCGTCGCTGACTCAACGTGCTGCTTGGAACGACAAAAAATAACGTGGTGAGGAAGCCTATGGCCGTGGTTAACGCCTTTATTTGAAATCTGTCTCTGGGCAAAGAAACAATGGTAAAAAGGAACGGCGTCGTTATCTGACCAATGGCAATGCACAGTTGACATATTCCATTGGCGAGACCTTTGTAATGATCAAAATTACTCATGACCACAAGATAAGCCGTAATGAAATGATAAACCAAGGCCAAAACCTGTCAGATTTGCAGAAAAAAAAGAAAAAGCAAAAACATTACCTTAATATTACACTTTTAATTAACACTGCATTTTAATTGTAATTGACAAGTAGATACTAAAGAAAATTATAACACATGCAGGTAAATGCATTTTATATGAAATATGCAACATGTGAAACGCGACAAATGATCTTACCCACGAAAAGGGAAAAGGTTAGGTACAGCCAACCACCATCTCCTGCCATTGAAGCAGAGGTGAGAAATCCAATGGCTGCAACGGCAGCACCGCATGTAGCAAGCTGCCTCGGTCTTTGTTTCACAAAACATGAGACTAGAAATGCTATCAAAAATACGCAAAAATATGTCTTCTTAACGAAAAATAAACCGCATTATATTATCTAACAATGATGCAAATTTCTTGGTTGTATCCTACCTGAAAGTAGCCAGCATACATAAAAAACATTAAGAATCCATGACTTTGTTTTGAGAGTTAGTGACACGTCGCGAAGGAGAAAGCCATATGCTGTAAATGTTGAGGGCCCAACACACTAATAAAATTTGTCAAAGGAACAAGCCTAGGTAAATAATGGCTGAATTCTGAAAAGGTAGGATAACAGAGAAACGACTCGAATATTTAATTCTTTACTTACCATAAGAATCGTGGAAGCTCCTAAAATAACCCAAGCGTATCCTTTATCCTTGTCCATTTTGAATATGGAGAAAGTGTTCATGGCAGCACTAACACAGACTAGTAAAAAAAACTTTGACTACCTACCAACTATACCTAATGAATTATAATATAGTGTCGTCATATGTCATAATAATCTATGACATTTATCAGAGTTTAAAATAGACACAGACACCTACAACGAGAATCTTCGTTTGAAACGCCAAAAAAGTCACTGTATTTTTTTCCTCAGTTTCCAAAGAAAAGTGGTGAGCAAGCCGTGCATTGTAAAAGATGTCCTTGTCCAGGCAAAAATAAAACAATAGCCAAAAAGTGTTCTGTGCTACAAACTAATTGAATTGCACTTTATCATGTCACAAAGTCACGGATCCAGGATCAAGACTGCAACATTCCGTTGATGAATGTGGATGTTGCACTGCTTTATTCTGTTACAGTAGTATATGTATATGCATATGGGATGAAGAGTTAATTTCAAAAAGAGAGATAAAAGCGATAGTAAAAATGGATATTGAAGGAATACAAGCACTAATCATGTAATCTGTAACGAATTTCACGAATGAATGTCATCGATTCCTATATCTATCTACCTATCGATCACTCGTCATCGTCGGACTCGTTACTTACTACTACCAGCATCAAATCAATCATGGCACTTTCTCCCTGATACAATATTAATCACCATAATAATAAAAACTGACATTATCATCATAGTAACTACATGGCAGTGCACAAAAGTCCATTTTATTTATTTTTATTATTGGTATCATCGTTTCATAATTTTGCATACGACCTCGGTGAACAAGTTTATAGGCATTGATAGTCAATGACGGGAAGGAGGTACAAAAGATGAACTTAATAATATTTTACGTGCAAAACACTTTGGCATTAAACCGTTCGATGAAGCCTCCATGTCATTCTATCCAAATGCCATCACGTCCACACTTTACAGAAAAGATGCATTGATTTCACATTAAAACGTGTGTTTATTATATATGTATAGGTACATATAGATTTCTTGCATTCCATCCATCCAATCAATCTACATATTATTATGATGCACGCAGTTTGGGTCTCGGCAGATCACCTAAATGATACATTGTCCTTTTACATATTTCGCAACTCTGATTGATTTTAATTGTCCTCAGATCTGTAGAGTGTCATTATTTTCAATCCATTTATAATAATTGTCGGTCTCACAAAAACATGAACGATTTTATATTTGCATCACAAAATTTCACTTGAATCGGGCTCTTTTTGTTGGAGAAATCACCAAGTATATCTTTACTAAAAATGAAGATGTTTTCAATTGATAACGGTCGCCACTCCTTGGCTGTGTAGGTACTTTTGATATTAAACGAAAACGCAAACCACGCCTCAAGGCTAACTTTGAGAACCTTTTTTTAAATGATGATAATAATCATTTATTTTTGCAAAAATAAATACTGCACTTACAATATTGTACTTTAACTTTTTTCTGTTCTTCATCAGAGGTGATAGGTGAGAAGTGCAGCACTTGTGTGGTGGCTGCTTTTTATAGCCAAAAGAAACATGTTAAAAAATAAATCTTTTGTTGTGCGGCTTAAGCTGCTGCGTATATTGTTTTGTTGTTGTTGCTACTGATTCTCCTGTTGCTGCTGCTGTTATTAAAACACGAGACCTTGGCACATGGATTTACTTTTTAAGTTAAAAGAATTTACATCTCACTCTCAAGAAGACTCACAACACCAGACACCAACACACCATTTGCCAATAAAGTAGCAGCAGCGCATTTGATGTGACTACTTATTATTATACGCTGGCAGTGGCCAGCGCAACGTGATCTTCTAATAATCTTGTTCTCCTATTTATCATTACTATTATTATTCATCTTGTTCAGGTTTCTTCATGGAAATGCTATATCTGTTACCAACCAACCACACAATGACAGAAAACAGAACTTGAAATGATAATGTATATCACTGAAAATTTTTCACACGCAGTGAGTATATATATGCATGTTTATAATAAGGTGTGTAGGTAGTAACAACAAAGGTTTTTTTATAAACTTGATGGCGATGATGCTGATGATAACCTGCTGCTGCAGAAGTGCTGCTGCAAAAACAAATCAATCCAGCCAAAAAAACTGCGTTTTCCACAACCCATACACATTATTTCATGCATGCGTTTATACCACTGTATCGTTGTAACTTTTATCCTTGGCAATTAAAAATGTGTTGATATACTGGGGTATGAAAAATGGAAATGTGTCACCCGCCGGCTTTAGCAAAACCACAATAACAGTGTTGTGTGTGTGAACAGGGGTGAAGTAAAATGAAAAAAAAACTGCGATGCGGATTGCTCACCTAAAAGTTGTACCATTAGCATACGATGTGATCACAATATTCACACAAACATCTTCTTTTGTTGGACATAAGCACTACTACTAACTAACTATCATAGTTGGAATTTCGTTCTGCTTATTGTGTTAATGAATTATTTCTGCTGCATGTGATACAATGCTCAGATTAAGAATTTTACCACTATCAACTACCAACAGAACGAGGACAGATATTATGCTGCATTTCACACCTTTTCGGTAGCAAAAGAAAGAAAAAAGCTCAGAAAAGAGGATGACTTCCTTCTTCAAAAAACGTTTGCATGAATCATGAAAGCTGATAACGAGCATATATGATAATGATGATGATGACTAACTAGCGACTAGGTTAGAACAAGATGATGAGTGGAAAGAGGAGAAAAAATTGAATAAGTGCGTTCAACACAGAGACATGCACTTATCATCATCAGCCTGAGCCGCTGCTTGTCATTCTAGCACATGTACATGCGATACAATATGGTAGATGAACAGATAAGCCAAATAGGAAAGGAAAAGAGGAAAGTTGAAGAGGTTTTACTTGATGAAACCATCTTCATTGTAAAAAAGCAGGCCGTAGGCAGGTCCCAAGTTGTAAAAATAGTGGAGGTGCTTGCTGGTGGTTATTATGTCGTCTGTTGGGATGGGTAATAAAAACTATAATGTGATGTACATATAGGTATTATGGTGTACCTAGATAAATGTAGTAGTTATTATTATAAACGCTGCATTACTAGTAGTTGTAGGGTGATGTCAGTCTTAATGGATATATATTATTATAATATCCATTATTATGCATATTGTTATTACTATAATTATTATTGCCTGTGCATATGAATGAATGAGCTCTTCTTCTTACTATAGCAGCGTCACATGTCTCGTGGTGAGAGGACCGATAAAGATAAGTGCGATGGTAGTAGGCGGCGTGACGGAAATTGTATGCATACATGCAATCTATTTAGTAGAAAGGTAGTTAGAATTTACCGTGCTTTTAGAATGCGTCAGTAAGAATAAAAAATACGGTAAACTATAAACATTGGAGTAATTAAAATTAATATCCGATTTATTGACAAATAAATACCAAGTGCCCATATGCATCAAGAAGAAGATACAAACATCAGCATTTAAATAACAATCGGTAAATATTTGAGGAGTGAATTTTGCATGGCAAAGTGCTAAATGCCGCTCGCTCAGATATTATCACACTTTTACGGCATGGTGACTGATGCAATGATGAGTTGAGGGATGGCACCAGCTTGACTTGATCGAGTCTGATCATCAACAATGTCACTATCAATATCGCAATTATTAATACCTCTGTACTTTCAAATACATTATGTATGTATAGGCTCCAAAGACTTTCGATTATCCTGTTTCACTGAACAGTATAAACATTCCAACGAGATATATATATATATATATATTGTCAAAATATTTGTTGTAAATATTAATGTCCTTACATGTAATGGATGGATCTCTCCATGAAGCCAGGAAGCTTTCCGTATATACAGTTGTAATTATGATATTGATAAAAAAATGAATTTACCATAATCGATTGTCAATAGAATTAAGCAACAAAGCCCAATTCATATTAGGTTGTAAGGTAGTATATATTTATTAAGGTAAAATAGACAAAATATTTATCTATCGCATCATCACAAGACCAGATACGGAAGATGCAATGATTTTACAGGTAATCAACTCCACAAGTCACCAATATAAAAGGTTTTGTCGCTATAAAAAAGCAATGCTCCTACGTAGGAACAATGATATTGTTAATCGTTTACATGTGCAACAGGAAAAAATCATGTTGCATGCAACAATTGACACATTTTATTCTGCTGCCTTATATAAATGTAGGCAATAATGATGATACAAATAAAATCAAGTAACATTTTATTTGAATGATTTCATTCGTGTGTTCATTCAGGAAGGAATTGTCACAAAAGTTTACTTTTTATACGATGGCGTAAATGTATTAATAACTGTTAACACTTTCCTAGAATCATTTCGGGAAGTTTTAAAAGCATTGATGGTTTTCCCATGTTTTTATCCCTGAAATGTAATAAGTAACCCGTTTCTTTGTTACAAGACTAGAGTGCGCGGGTTTACGTTTGTGTTTTTCCACAGATTGTGGAGCTGAGGGATCTTATTGATGGTTTTCCCATGTTTTTATCCCTGAAATGTAATAAGTAACCCGTTTCTTTGTTACAAGACTAGAGTGCGCGGGTTTACGTTTGTGTTTTTCCACAGATTGTGGAGCTGAGGCATCTTGTTAATCAAATTAGATTTCACATTTGGATTTGCGACTACTTGAAGCCAAATTAAAAAGCTCATTTAGAAATCCTTTAGAAGTGTTGAAATTGACACATAACATAGTTTATAAATCAGCAGGTTCACTGACAATGAGCGGAAATGCCTGTTTAAACAGCTCTTCTCTTCTACCCTCCTCAACGTTCAAACGTTAACGCGTAGTATTTTGTTACGGTGGTCAACGTTACGTTTGAGGTCTCCCCAGAGATGGTTTCCGCAAGAAGCCCATGTATTCAAAAAAGGTCGAATTTTGAATCGAGGATGAGTGCAACCAGGACAGGGATTAATCATTAAGATTACAGATATTACATAGCTCAAAAAATCATGCACATAAGCCAGTCTCCTTGAGTATCTAAACGCTGGAAAATTGCGCGAAAGAAGTTGGTTGATGCTGGTGTAATTTCATTGTTGATGTACTTACTTGTTAGAAGTATTAGTATTTAGAAAATTGCAAATTCGATTGTGTAAAATTCGAATGGATTAAAAGTTTAATTAATTCAAGAAAAAATACATGCACGAGGAACATAATATCAGTAAAGTAAAATAATAGGCACGTAGGTTTTGAAACCTGTCAAGCAAATTAATAACGTGATAATATCTTAGTACTTAAAGCTTTACATAAAAAATGGCACGGTCCTCCCCGTTGCATAAAGTTGAGTAAGCCTAAATACAGAAATAGAATCAAATTATTATTTTTTCTCTTCTTTGACTTTCTTTTCTCCTTGCTTGACATTGCTTAGGTATATACAAACACTTAAGATGGACTATACAGGTATTTTTCTTCCTACCTCAACAACAAAATATGCATCGAAACTTGATGTCAAATAATTTGGTTCTCTTTTTTACATTACTCTTATTAATGTTAGTTTATGCACCGTCGCAATTACATACCTTTATATAAATAAAATTCTTGTAATGCCTGGCATTTTTCCTTCTATGAATCCAAATTTTTCTTCCTACCCCAACAACAAAATATGTGTCGAAACTTAATGTCAAACAATTTGGTTCTCTTTTTTACATTACTCGTAATAATGTTAGTTCATGCATCGTCGTAATTACATACCTTTTATTACTTTCCAATAAAATTCTTGTAATGCCTGGCATTTTTGCTTGTTTCTATGAGATTGATTACTACCTGTATTTATGTTATCGCAAACACTCTGAAACTAAGATTGTTCACAAAAGTATATCATTAGATACTTTCCAATAAAATTCTTATAATGCCTGGTATTTTTGCTTGTTTCTATGAGATTGATTACTACCTGTATTTATGTTATCGCAAACACTCTGAAACTAAGATTGTTCATAAAAGAATATCATTAGATTTAATTCACTCTTTTCCCACTGCTCAACTCAAAAATCCTAGTCAAAATCATATAAAATATAAACAGCAGTTAGTTAGTATCCGTATAGTAATGATAATACATATATGAGGTTGTATAAAAAAGCATGTTCATGTGGTCGTGGTCATTCATATTATTAATACATTGTCTCAGAGCCATAGGCAAAAACATTCACAGTAAAAGAATATTCCTTCGAATTTATAGATTAGGTATGTATTTAAAGAAAGAATGCAACAATATTTCTTATTTCTGAAACCACATGGACCATGTAAAGTATTTGCATAATAATTTTTTTACACCTGCACGAAAAGAGCACTGGCCTTTTCATTTCATCATCATGCAAAAGAAGTTTCATATTGCTTTTATAAATATGATGATAACCGCCTTATTCTCAATTTTTTAACTGCTGCTACAATTTTTTCCCATTTTTTGCATTGTTACTTATTTTCTTTTTTCTTGCAACACGAAACAGTTTTCCGCATCCTCGAAAGATTTTAATATCAAGTGGCATCATCAACTCGCAAACTCAACCGAACTAACCTGATTTGATGATAATCTTGATAAAATTGGTTGCTGCTACTTGTTATGTTGTTGGTAACAGAGGAAGAACAAAAGGAATGTTTTTCCTCTTGGCTGCCCTTCTTGCAATAAGAAGATTCTTTTCAAAATCATTTTCATTCTCTCCGTTTTTTACGACTGCGACTCATGAATACAATCTGTTTTCACAAGTTGCATAAAAATATTTGCTTTGATGATAGACCAAAAGAGTACGATAATAAAATAGTTTTAATCTTTCTCTTGTTTGAAGGGACATATTTTTCTCTGTGTAAGTAAACTGCTTGTTCGAGTAGTTGTCNTACGATAATAAAATAGTTTTAATCTTTCTCTTGTTTGAAGGGACATATTTTTCTCTGTGTAAGTAAACTGCTTGTTCGAGTAGTTGTCAAAATAAAATACCAAAGACGTCAACGTCAACTACAAAAGGGTATAATCATTACCGCAGATTTATTCGCTGTAAATGGCAAGTAAAAGTTTATTTTTTTGTAATGAGCCGATAAGTAAACTGTACGTTAGATTTTAGATTAATCTTAACATCTTGCACGGTCCCAAAATGCATACTTCTCTCCAATGAAAGCATATTTTACGACACTGAAAGTTGATGGGGAAGAACGATAAACGAAAAAAACGCATCGAAGCATTAAATTATATTTTGTAAAAGTAGCACCTACTTTCCTCAGTGAAATACACAGTTTTACCTAAATAGTCTTTGTCGCTTACAATTTAATGGACCATCAATTATTGATTGTTGTTATCATCGTCTTACAGTTTGTGCATCTCCCTACGTTCAAAACATTCACAAGTAAAAGTAAAGTATAATTGTGTATGTACGAGTAAGCTGTAAGTACATGTTTAGTTTAGTTTATATTTGGCTTGAATTTGTTGAGATCTGAGAGTGGATTGGCAGGCTAAAATAAGTTATGCAGTTTGATCGAAAAAGGAGGATGACAAACAGTCTCTAGAGAGCCAACAAGGACGAAACTAGGGAAGTTTTCATTTTCACACATCACATTACTGATTTTACTTTTATTTGAACGATCCTGATGTGCTGTATGTACGCAAATTGTGCTAAAACTGGCTAACAATGGCCGACAATGAGTAATGCAATGTATCATCTTATTTAGTTTTAAAATTTGCTGCGTTGTGTATCATGTTTGTAACAAAAAGGTGCATTATGAAACTGGAACAGTAAAATTTGTTTTCTTCAGTTGTTATCACCGATTGTCCTTTGTTACAGGATTCAATAGTAAAGAACTATTTGCTTTGACAATGTGTTTTTCAATATATGATCAAAGTACACACTCGTAGTATTAATCATCCATAAGTTCGTGTAAAAAAGCAGTAAAAACGATAAAATCCATTTAGGTAAATCATGAGTCACTTCAAGTTGAGTTCCAAAGTGTCTGCTGCAATGCTCTTTACTATATATAAGCAGTGAAAATTGCCTATGCATGTCAGTCGCCTATATTATGAAAGAAAATCTCACAAGACATAAATAACATACGCATACCTCCATAAAGTGTTTATCCAGAAAGCTCAAGGTTTTGTGATGACATCATTCAAGAGAAGTGAGAGATAAGGAGAGAAGAAGGTAGATAATACATCCGATTGAATAATACAGGCGAGTAAAAAAATTCAACAGAACAAAATGTTACATTAAATAAAATGTATATAATTAATTGCAGATTTTTTTAACTCGCTAAATTACAAAATATTTTAATTTGGCTTACCTGAATTCATTAGCATCCGTGATTTAAATTTTTTATGGATCATACGACATTTTACATATTTCGCGAAAAGATTAGATGGAACATAATGAATCAGTCAAGTGAAAATTATGCGAAACTGAAAGAACCTTCCCTTACCCCTCATCCTATTTTTATCCTTGCCCACGAGAGCTACACATCCCATCCACATCGTCTATAAATAATATTTCGTCAATATTTAGGTACCTAAAAATCCATGAGAATATTGAGAATTCCTAACATAACCTCAAGTTGGATACCGACAAACGCAATAATGGTCTGTTACTTGTACTTGCGCATACGTGATTTACTGTCTGTCTGCGTAAGCTTTTCTGCAGAGAGAGATTTCTCGCATGATCTCTGCTATTTGTTTTGTAAAAAGTGTCCTCCTCCCTCTATATTATACGCATACCACCTACACGTACTATTATTATGTGGCATGAAAACCTTAAAATTAGGGAGAATGCAAATCATTAAAAAAAATTCCATTCGCATAGATAAACTTGCTACTTCTGCTGGCGTAGGATGAACAATTTTTAACATTATTATTATCAAGTGGCGAAGCTTGCGAAAATATGTTTTTGACTTAACAATGTCCGTCTAGCTATGTACATCATTTGCGATCTTGACACTTTTTTTGCAGTTTAATATCATTGCTCTTGCTCTGCTATACATTTTAAATCTACCAAGAAGCA
>JAANSP010000926.1:0-17754 GCA_036850745.1 Homidia socia
GCCGTTGTATAAAGAAAAGAGCCTAAATTTGCACAGGGTATGCATTAAAAAACGGTAATGAGATGGTACGAAAGCAAGAGCGCATGCTCAAATCTCTGAACTCTGTAATAATCAAAAATAGGAGGTTTTTATGAATGATGAGTTGCTGTTACTCCACTTTGTTGTTTCTCCCATCTTCATTTCCTTTTCTCTTTCATCATAGTCAAACTTTTCGTGAGCACATAATTTTTTCACGAGAAAAAAATGTCTGTTTTCATGTTGTCACACAACAAGCAAAAAAATCGTCATGTGTAGCTAACCTCAGAAGAATCAAAAGTGTGGGCGAAATTAGATAACGAGAATTAAAGAAAATAACAACTGGGTTGGCAAACATGCATCTGAAGGAGAGGAAAACTTATTTTTGTAACTTGATACATCTTCATCAATTTTATTTTCTCACAGAGCTTCCCTCCAAAAAATATAATTTTACGTCTTTGCCATGTTCTAGTGAAAACCACAACTGCCTCGTTATTATTACTGTCTTTATTATTTCATTGCATATCGTTTAAATGCTTGAAATTGTAATTATTTTCCAGAGAATACAACGAACGTTTCGTGATTTACCATTTACGGAATGTCAGGAAAATGAGCAACAACAAAAGTGTTTCATAAAAAATGTATAATATCCTTTCTTTCTCCTTTGTACATTATCGTATTCCACTACGTGATATCACACACAGCTTCTCAAATGTACCGTAATCCTTTGGTTATTTTACCATCATCATCGTTATCATCGCCAATAGTATTCTTTTTCAGTTTTCTTCCCAACAAATTATTATTATTGTTGTTATGAAGCACCTTTGCGTATTGCTTCATATTATGATGACGGTGATGGCGATCATGATGGTCGTCTCACTCTCTCCCAGCAGGAGAGGATTTTTAGTACAAAAGAGGTTTACCGTCACTTACTACCATCACCACGCCGCGTCATTCACTTTTGTAATAAAATAGTATTCTCTTTTAAATACGACTACATGGAATGGAATTCAGTGGTGGTGGATACATAAATACAGCTTCTCCTCAAACAAAATCGCCATTATAGGCTTTACTTTGGTATTCGCATTCCTGTCATCATTACACCCCGTGTAACTCGTAACGTTTTCCACGTTGTGTAAATTTGCTAATAAAAAATCCACTTATTACATACTTAACAAAGCAAGGATTAACAGCTGGAACAGGGTGATTAAGAGTTGAAGTTCTTTTTCGCGTTTAATGATAAAGGTAGAGAGGCAGACTGATCTAATCAACTTCCTCAACAAAAGACTACGTTTATTTTTTCCTTTGGTAAAAAGTCCATCGACCGATTATTATTATTAGTAAAATTACCAACAAATTCACAAAGCGGTGTGATTTGATGCATCATATGCATACTTAAATTTTAATGCATCAACGGCAACATTGGTATAAAAAGAATCTTGATCGTTAGTAGAATGGCTGAAGAAGAGAGTGAGCAAAACAGGGCATTAAGCCCATAATCACGGTTGCATAAATTGGCCCAACCCAACACACACAACTTACAGCTCACTCAACCCACATAAAAATGTTTAAGGATACTAAACGAAAACTGAAAACTTCCGCAAGTTCTCTTTTTTGAAAGCTCAAATCATATTTTATACAAATGAGATTTTTTTGAGTACTGTCGTGTTTTCTTGGCTTCTAATCTATAATTATAAAAGCTACTTATTCTCATGTAGTAGAATGGAATAGGCATTCTTTTGGGTGGGAGAATGGAAGAAAAAAAACGTGAGCAGGAGATTATTATTGCCGATAAGTGAAATAATAAGAGGCATGTCAAAGGGTAGAAACATTTATACGGTACAGTAATTGTTATGACTCAATAAAGAAATGGGGAGACGTGCCACAATCTCTTCTTATTCACAAAAGTATATTTCCTGGAACAACAATACAACGGCGTTCCTAAAACTGGTCATTCAGAGAGAATACTATTGTATGATATGTATTTACCATTGTACTTTTAAACTCAATACTGCATTCTTTTTACTGGGGATGCATTATGAGAATACATTATTATCATACGCTTGCAATTTTTTCCGTGCAATATAAATGCAGCGTGTCATCATGATGATCCTATAACGTTATTATATTGTTGCTGTTTTTTTATTTCTGTGAAGTTACATAAAAATAAATTTTATTGTAAACTTTTATCTTTTTTTTCTTCCTTTCAGAATGAGATTGGAGTCACAGTCCTCACGGCTCTCAGTGGGGCTAATATGCTTGGCATGCCTTTTGCCGATTTTAGATGCTCAGCGACCCTCAGTGTTATCAGGAGGCGGTCTTCGACCCCTTCTAGGTCTTACACTTCGTCAACAACTTCAAGCAGGCCAACCACCAGTTCCTCGTTTCGACTGCAGTCCTGAGAGTACGGGTTTCGAGCTGGTGACAGGATTTGTTTTCTCTTCCCCTGCCGATCTCCTGGACTCCCAGCCTGGCACACTGATGCTGGCCGACTGTTTAGAGGCTTGTCGACTCAACTCTAGTTGCAGAGCTGCCAATTATGAGACAGGCCTTTGTGTGCTTTTCAGCGCCGACTCTGATCATCG
This sequence comes from Homidia socia, assembly GCA_036850745.1. Lineage (NCBI taxonomy): Eukaryota > Metazoa > Arthropoda > Collembola > Entomobryomorpha > Entomobryidae > Homidia > Homidia socia. The sequence continues at coordinate 2,601 of JAANSP010000926.1, forward strand.
ACCAGGTACATACATGCTTATACCCACTGCTAGGTCATTCATTTGTAGTATTATTACTTTCTTTGCTTGCAACAAACTATACATGCTCCAATACATGGAATTCCACTGTTGCTTTATTGCTAAACTAGTGGCCGTGGCGGCTGTAAATATAACGGCTACGTATATGCTTAAGTATCATGCACTTTTTATTCGCCCCGTAGCAAAATTCCTTTTCGTAAATATAAATCCCAGCAAAACAACGTCTTTTATAATATCGTCCTCCTCACCATAGCCATTACTATTATTTTATTTTAGACCATTATCATTCACTTTGTCCTTTTCTCAACAAGCCGAAACCAGACCCAGACCTAATCGAGTCATCATCAGCATAGTAGCACAGTGCATCATATAAAATGATATTATCATCATTGCCAGCTTTCAACACTTACACCTCTATCCAACCCAACACAATAAAGAATTCAGAGCGTAAAACAATGCTGCATTTTTTCCATTTTTACAAAAATCCCTTCGGCGGCAGAAGAAAACATGTAACCTTGCAAAATAAATGGCAATGTCGACGTATTCAACTATTCAACTCGACAATTTTGCAAGCTCGAAAAGAGAAATAGTGCCAAAATGTCAGAAAAGACGAAAACGAGTCAGCAGTCTACATAAGTAATATAGAACATCATCACATGGCGCAAACATGAACGTTTATACATTATTTATATTAATGAAACGAAAAAAGTGTTACTTTTAAAAAAAAGGTCTTTTCCTTCGTTATCTGTGTGAATGTACCTAAATAGATAGTTTATTATGTAGGTAGGTAGATGCATGTAACACTCTTTCTGTGCGGTTCTTTTATTTTATTCGTTACAAGTCAGTGCACTCCAATTCACATGTCTTATTCGATAAAAATATTACTTTTCAACGTTTCGTATACAATGGATTCACTCATCACCCCCACCGCACCACCATCATTGCATCCTCATACTTGAGCTTACCCTTTCTGCGCTCTCTCGTCTCGTGTGTCTACAAACAAAAGGATTTTTTTACCCGAATCCAAGAAAAATGCAGCTTGAAATGAATATAATTAATCGCTTGCTTGGTACGATAACAGACACCGTTGTTTTATCTCATCTCTTTTTCCCTCTGACTTACGTATTATACCTCACACCTATTTTTCTTTCACCTTTCATTCCCTCTCTTGTGTTAAAACCTTCTTTAAAATTGCTAAATAATAATAATAAAAGAGCATTATAATATATCCTTTTCTTCCCTTCATAAAAATAAATACTTTTTCTTACACCGTGTAAGATTTTGCAAGCATCTGTGTCAGATTCAAAAAAGGAATAAAAAATACGCTTAACTGCAAAGAGCGGTATACAGAGAGACACAAAATCATTATATACCCATTCATTATACACCTTCTTCATCCATCATCATCATCACGTACTGTAGTGGTGGTGGTGGTGTGCTGTTGTGATATAAGTAGATGCACAAATGTAACATAAATACTACATAGTAGCACATAAGCGCAAGTTTAAGTAAAGGCAGTAAGATTATTATTATTATGCCACATATTTCTCGTTTTTTTTCTTCAAATAAAAAAGAATGAGTGCAACAAAGTGCATTATTGTTATTATATCGTTAGTAATGCATAGTATTTTTTATTTTTACAAGTCTACGAATTTACAGTCAGTCATTCAAGGTGCCGGAGAGGCATCCATTCTTTCGTAATTCTGAATACATGGATGAGCTAAATGTTATATTCAGCAAATCAGTTGAATGCAGAAAAAATGCAGGTTAAGCTCGTTTTGAGTTTCTTTCTCGATTTTCTGTGTGGTTTCAATTTAATTTTTGGTTTGAAAAAAGAAGCTTTTTTGCCTACGAATAAGGTGTTATTTCTTTCATTTTTTGGTGGTATGACGAATGTATATACGGTATATTATAGATATACTACCTGGGTAGTCAATAATAATGCCAGGTTGCAAATATGGTGGCAACGATTATACAACTTTTTGAAAACTTGCATTAATGTGCGTATAGCCCATTGTGGATAAAACACACTTGCTACCTGCATATTACCCTTAATGTGCAGCATTAATGATAATAATAATGATTCTCGTCATTTGAGCTAATGCTGCTGTCACTGCTACTGTAATGGTATTTACTACTACTATTAACACCCAGCTGCTGTTTTCGTTTTTGCAACAATTTAAGCAGCTTACTTACTGCCACTTTGTTTTTACTGCATTTCATTCAGCTCAGCAACTTGAGGTGTTGGAATATATATTGATGCCATGTTTTTATTGCTCTCGGCTAACAAAGATAATGTGTTGGTGATGATAGAACGATTCTTCTTGCTATATATCAAATATCCTGTGTGCAAATATATTGCATGAGGAGAATTTGTGGTGAGAGAATGCATCACATTGAACTTGCAGTATATCCTCCCTCCCTCATGCTCTTATTCACATGAATTTATATACTAAACAATGCAGAGAGAAAAACAAAATACCACGCAAATATTAACACACATAATATTCGTACCTACACACAAGTGCATAGATTGATACGATTTAACCCGTTAGCTGATTTTTTTTCTCTAATAAAATATTCAATCTTGCATCGCTTTACGATGATAATCTCGATCTCTGGGAAAGAAGTTAGCGAAATGTAGTATGTCAGGCGGATCTTTTTTTAAATTGAAAAATATGCATAAAAATGAATGAAACATTAATAAATATTTGAGCACTTTAACAGTAGAATTAAATCAGCCCTTTCTCCGTTCTTCATTACTATTTCTATTATATAACTAATAGAAATATGCCATTTAAAAAGACATAGGCATTATAGAAATAATAATTATTAATATGTTGATGAGCTAGCAGCTTGCAGCAAAAATGTTTAACAGTATATATACTAACATTATCAGAAAAATCTTCTTTCGAAGAAATGCATACTACAGTGTTTTTGTTAGTTTTTTTCTCGTTCTGAGAAAGAATAATAATAATAATATGTTAATTTGTATAGATTCTCCATTGTTTTCACCTTTTGTTAATGTTGTTTTCAGAATTCATAATGAAAAGTGGGAAGAAAAATGTGCAATTTACAATGAAAATTTTTTATTCATTGAGAAAACAAGAGGGAGAGAAAAAAAATCAAGTGTTCATCAGTAAAAGAAGTTATTTAGTACAGAACAACCTCCTTTTCACTAACCTGTATTCTCACACAAAGCTAAAGTGCTGATGAAAAATGATAAGTTTATATTGTTTTGTTATTAGATACACAAATAACTTGCTTGTTTTGTTGTAATATTAATAAAATATTATGAACCGATGATGAGGACTGATTTTTCGGTAGATTATTATAGCTATAGCTATGCTGTAAAAAGTCTTAAGTGGTCCAAAAAGTGAATATATGATGTGTACAAAAATGAAAAAGATGGTTTTTTCTTCTTAATGGCTACAAAAAAATAGGTAGACTATATTACAAACATAGGTAACCTACCTATGCAAGTAGGTTTTTACTTTACACGGGTAAACAAAATAGAAAAAAGATGCTGTTTGTGGAATGAATATGTAGGGTTCATATATATATTTTATAGTTGGTTGGATGAATGTGTGAAAAAACTACCAGTCAATAGGGACAAGTAATAGTTGCTAATTATCATTTTTACGGAGCCATTGTTCCCCTTCTAACAACAATAATTACCTTCTGATATACGATATAGAATATGGCCTGGCCAGACCAGAGCCATAGACAAGTCAAAAAGATTTTGACGACGACGACGATGATGATGAGTTGACCATGAAAACAAACTGTACTTTCTACTTTAAGGACAAACATGCATGCTTTTTCTTTTTAAAGAAATTTTAAAGGGAATTGTATTGCATTTAGGCCGTCGTTGTATACTCTTCATGTCTACAATCCGGGATTTCTTTGAAGCGTCACCACCACCACAAACATCCCTTACAACTGAAAAGGTAATTATCGGCGGTCATAGATTGCTCCACACATGAATGGTGATGGCGATGGTGATGAGGCTGATGATAAACGCGGCGGTGTTTCATGTTGTTTGGTCACTTTGCTCATCATCATCGTCATCAACCGCTGATAAATTACCCGAATCATTGATCTTCGCATCAAAAAGCCGTAACTAATACAGCTCAAAACATGAAATGATGAATGAGTTGATGTCACCACCTTAATATTCTTTTCGTTGGTGAGAGAATACAATGGGATCTCTGCGGGTATAATGAGGTGGAACGAGAGGCAACAGCTTAATTACCCTTTTGCACAATCTCGGAATAGCGATTCAAGTACATGATTTTTTCTATGAGCGGATACTTCCCATTGGACTGTCGATATAATGAGCGATTATGAAAAATGAGATTCAACGCCTTTTCAAAATGAGTACTATTTACAAAAATACATACCACTTTACGTGAGGTCATTATCCACTTTTCACATTTTCACTTGTTTGCTACTGGCGGTACAGACTGAATAGCTAAGGGGAAAAATTAATTATTGGCTCTAGTTCCATCAAGAACTGGGTGTTGTTTACGACCCACTTCAATATTTGTAACGAACATTCCAGGTCAAAGTAGATAACATTTTAAGCCTTTTCATAAAAATATTTATTTTACTAACCCGTCTTTCATTTTTTTATCTTTGCAAACAACTCGTACAAACAGTTCTCTTAAAAAACAGGAAAATTTACAAAACTGGATTAAGAAACATATCTTCTATTTCTAATATAGGCCGGATCAGGTCCTACAGGAACAGATCAAAACGATAGCAATTCACAAAAAATAATGCACTTTGTGCACTCAGTCTGCCAGAGGCTGGAATAAGTATGTAGTTGAATAAAATAGTAGTTTTGTAGTTTGTTTCATGAAAATGTACTTTCTCTTGCAGAAAACTTTGAGTTTCTTTCTCCAAAATATGTGCTAACCCGTCAACCTAATCGCAACGTCCTTCGTCCTTCCACTCTTTCTCTTTGTAATAATAAAATAACAGCATCCGAATATAAATTGGCTTAAATGATCACGATTTTTTCTTCCCTTCAGTCTGATTACAAAGGATATGTAGCAGACAGACGGTGTAATAAATCTTGTCTGTTTTTATTCCCAAGTTTTACCTACGGACCAAAATAGACATTGTACATTTTCAGCAGATTCACGCTTCTTGTACGATCCAATTAGCAATCTCAAAAATAGATTTCATCTCAAGTACACCGCTTCAATTAGCAGAGCTGGTAAACTTTGAGTAACAATATTGAAAAGCATTTTTTTCCAATGCAAAAAAACAAAGTATCGCATCGTCCCCCTCCACTTACTAAGCATCTTGACCATCTACCACAATCTCACACCACATTATCTCCGAAAAAAGAGCATGAGGAAAGGATTTTTAGATTAGCATAATAAATATGTTCGTGCAAAGACCAAAATAGACATTGTACATTTTCAACAGATTCACGCTTCTTGTACGATCCAATTAGCAATATCAAAAATAGATTTCATCTCAAGTACACCGCTTCAATTAGCAGAGCTGGTAAACTTAAAGTAACAATATTGGAAAGCATTTTTTTCCAATGCAAAAAAAACAAAGTATCGCATCGTCTCCACTCGCTCAGCATCTTGACCATCTACCACAATCTCACACCACATTATCTCCGAAAAAAGAACGTGAGGAAAGGATTTTTAGATTAGCATAATAAATATGTTCGTGCAATAAGATAATTAAAGGTCGGTTCGATGAATAATATTAGAATTCACATATATACATAATATGTTCAACACAGACAGATTTGTATCTATTCATATATCACAATCATCGATTGAAGAGTTGATAGCGACCGGAAAACACTGATACATACGTAAAACGCACAAGTGCAAGGTTTGGATTACAATGTCAGTAAGCTTTGTCAACGTTCAATGTAAAACGTACAGTGCAGTGCATTTATGCACACAACAATTAGTATAGATGGTTCTTGTTACCAACTAACTCTCAGCATCACACCACATGTGCTTTAGACAACAGGATAAAGTGTGAATTCATTTAAAAAATAAGATTTGATTTTTATTGGTGTAATAGAGTATTTTACCTGTGAACATCTTGCAATTAGTTTATAGCACAGGTAGACATTGTAAATAAATAAAGCTTGTACACAGCCCCATTATCATCATGTCTACCACTGTTTGCAAGTTTGCAACAATATCAAACTCTACAGTGACGTGCAGCGCAAATAGTACATAGTATAACACAAAGAATGTTGTACAATGTATATATTTTTATCGTAATAATGCAATAAATTTGTTAAAGAGGCGAGCCATCCTATAAGGATAATGCCTCTAATAATAATAATGGTAAATGATAATCTGCGTAATAATAGAATAATATCTTCTTTTCCTTATCATGATGGACTGAAACACATGAAATCTATTGCAATTTCCTATTTCCCTTTTTAAGCAATGAAATACCGTTACAATTACAATACCGTCAGTCAGCACACAGCACACTGCATCATCATTATCATCAATAACTTTTTGCAACTCTTTTTACCTATAAAAAATCTCTATATATAACATCATGTTGTTGATATTCTAGTCTAGCAAGCAATACTGTCCAATCATGAACTAAACCAACATATCACTGTTGCGATTCTCCCTCACTGCTACCACCATTCTCGGCATTCTCCTTTCTCCTAGACATTTTCATAACCGTGAAGAAAAGCTCAAATCTGACTTGGCTACTCCAAATTTTTCTTTGCGCAGAGATACACATACATAAATATTGGAGGAAGAAGAGCACATAGAGAGCTCAATTAGCCAAGATGAAACACTAATACAAAATGCACGTCATCATATAGCCATCATTTTTTTACGAAATAAATACCTACGCACACACTGCTTAATACACTTTTTGTACTCTGTGTGCCTACCATAATACCAAGGAATAATACAAAACAAGTACAAAAAAGTCTACCTTTTATACAGTAGCTTTTGATGATCCTATTTGCCATATCATCATCATCATCATCCGAATAGGTACAATGATGCTACGTGCTAGCATTCATCGAATATCAAAGTATATCCGAGGTTATGTATGCCCTGTATAACTTTGACAATATATATTATGTGGTGAAATGCATTTTTCGTGGTGGCAGCGGAGAAAGAACGGACGGACGCGGCACTTTGTTTATATTATAAACATAACATACATGCATTATTGCTTCTTTCTTTTCTATAAGAATGATATGGTGAGTTTTGTTGATGCGAAGCGATAATTAGCTTTTTGAATGGGGGAAAATTGCATTCTCATCAAGGTTTTGATGTTTCATACGGTATGGCGGACATTCTATACTCGTTGTAGTATTGCTCATCTCATTTCAATGAGGTTGCTTTTTCTTTATTGATGCCTCTTTCAAATACACCATCCACATAATCCTGTCATTATTCATCAGTCATTCATTGTCATTGTCGTCATCTTCAGAACAAGAAAAAGAGGAGTAGTAGTGTGGAAGATCGAGTGACAAGTGGCACCCCATCTGTTTTCCATCATTTATAATTGCGCATCCATCCATGCATGTTCATTTTGAAATAAATAAAAAGAAGCAATAAGTTTTTTTTCTTTACTCTTTTGAATAGTAAATAGCAATAATTTATACAGACCCAGCAGCACTAACATAGTGATACACATAAAAATATGTGTGACATTTGTTACAACACGAAGCTACTGCGTCAACTGTGTTACATAACTTGTCATAATAATAATGACAATTCAACAAACACCATGACATGGTGAATTGAAAACTGCAAACTTTATGATGACGTCTGTCAAAGATGACATATGGGATGCATATGATTACTAGATGTATAGGTATATGTACCTATGTATATGCAAATATCAGTTTAAATAAATAAACTCATAAATATTTTTTAAAGTTATAACTGCATTATTGTGTACTCACTCACTCCTTAGCAGCAGCAGCAGTTCTACTACCCGCTTTTTTCTTGTGCTACAACTTGCACTTCCCTGTCTTTATAGTAGGCAAATGATGGGTTCAAAAAGCAGTTTTCATATTTAATAAATATTATTACATGGTACATGCAATTGAAAAAAAACTTTTATATGCCTGCACTGTGATATTAGGATGATGTCGTGTATCGACAATAACATGAATTACGGACAGCCAACCGGGGAACGAGCTCTAGAGTTTGGTTGTCTACCTGTGAAGGTTGTGAGTTGTTGACTAAAGTCAGATCCGTGAGTCAGAAAACTAGTTTTTTTCTTGTCTATCTTGGCAATAACCAATGTAGGTAACCACTACCATCTCCCATCAACAACAAACTACCACGCGATATAAATATAATAACAACGTAGTGGTGATATTATATATACTATGCTGTCAGCTCTTAAAAATTATATACGTAAGCAGCGTATTATAAAAAACAAGCATAATAATATATCACCTATGACCTTTCGCATAAAATGAGAGGTAAAAAACTGTGCTTTTGTTTCTCAGATTTGCAGCTTCCATGTATTAACATTCTTGCTGAATGACATGCTTCATCGACATCTTGTGCAGGTTTTTAAGCGTGGTGGAGGAATAAAGTAGTAGCAACACAGTATGTCTCTGGCACCCTTTCGCAAACATATGTACACATTCATTTTCCCCTGACATGATTCATCCTTCATATTCTCCTGTTAAAGTTCAATATTTGGAGTACGGCTATTTTTTTCTTATCCTATCGTTCTCATTTCTTTGTGCGTCTGCTCTACAATGACAAAACTATAATATTCAACAACCAGCCCCTTTACGGCAAAACAACTTTGTACAGAACGGATCCAATTATTACTACCAGCATCCGCAAAGATTACTATCTTTTGTGTTTCCTTGCATGCCTGTTCACCTATACAGCTGGCAACCTTCAAGAAAATCCACATTACTATTTGTCAGTACTATTATTATTATGAATTGTTGTCGCTACAAAGCCCGACATTGAATGTCCGTGCATCAGTATGCTAAATAGTAGGGGGAAAAGTAGAATTAATCTAAATTTGCATTTCACACGGGTAATGTGGGACCCATTGATAAAAAAGTCAACTGTTCTAGCTAGCGTGTTTTTGAACAAAGTACATGGTTGTACTTCTTCTCAGCAATGATTCTAGTAGTAGGAGTAAGCAAACTGCCTGATAACAGTAATAATTGTAATTATGCAAAGGAGTAAGCTCTATCATCATAATCATCGATGAACCGGCAAAATATTCTGTAAAAACATTTTTTTACAGGCAGGGCAAAAGGCATACGTGCATTGCTGAAGGTGACTGTCTGATCTACTAGCATACCTACATACATCAAAATTTGAAAACTTGGTCATCGGGAGTTTTTAACGAAACATGCAACAAGGTAAAATGTGAGTCAAATCAAATGCATTGCATGCACATGCAACCAACCCACAACAACGATTAATTACAATATTCTTATTTTCCATCATGAAAAAATTTATCAGAAAATTGAGTTGAATCACGTAGCATGCATCTTGCAATTATTGCAGTCCCTCGTTTTTCACCGGTCTCAGCATCATCATCCGCCACCGAGATTAAAATGCTCTTTCCATTCCACCACCAACAAGCTATTAAAGTTATTAAACGGTTCACTACTTGAGACACCTCAAAAAATGCTAACATGTATAGGATAAATATAAAATATAATATTGCTTGTAATCCTGAGTAGTTGTTGTACGTTTAGCTGTCAGATAAAGTAGCATGCTATTAAAAACTACTTTGCATACACGCTAACTAGCATTGAATATAGAACAAAACATGCTTTACAAAGAAAAAAAAATTGCAAATGATTTACTCCTCACGATCCAAGTAGCATAGACCAGAGCAGCACGGCTTTATTTTTGGTGGTTTCAAAATAGACAGCTTTTTTGTATACCTACATATACACACTTCGGATGTTTACAAATTCGCATATAAAAATGTTTTCATTTTTTCTAAAAGCAGAAAAGTTACAATTTAATGAAGCTATTAGTTTACACTAGTTTTAGATATAAATAAACATAATGTTATACATAAAATCTGCATTTAAAGACAGCTTTTTTGTATACCTACATATACACACTTCGGATGTTTACAAATTCGCATATAAAAATGTTTTCCTTTTTTCTAAAAGCAGAAAAGTTACAATTTAATGAAGCTATTAGTTTACACTAGTTTTAGATATAAATAAACATAATGTTATACATAAAATCTGCATTTAGAGGGATGATTTATGAAGCAGTCATGCAGTTAAAAGGCCTGAAAGTAATTGAGGGTGTACAATGTACATCCATCAAACATTGAAAATCTGCACTCACATATCCCACCACCGGCATGCATTTAACAGCGTAAATTTATATTTATCCGTGACCACCAATTTATCTCTTAAAATCGTTATGCTCGCCGAAACCCAATAATGCTTATGCTAAATTTAAAATTGATGATGATGCTAAGAGGAAAGAGTAGGAAATTAGTATATTCTTTACATATGGCTATTGAGTTTGTCTGTATATGTCTTAGGTTGTGAAACAATATATATCGTTATACATTTTATAAATGAACCACAAAGGAAGTGAAGCTGAAAATTGGAGCTCCAGCTATCTGTCAGTCAGACAGTAAGTACAGGAGGAGAATGAATGTGTGTAAGCAAAAGCAAGAGCGCAAGTGTTCGCTGCACGTAAATGAGCTAGACAAATTATTTTCAGAATGATACATTTTCTTTTTCTCCCTCTTTTCTTTTGTTTAAGTTTCTCATCCTGTGGCTATATTACAGCAGTGGTCTATGCATCATGCTCTCCTGATTTTTATAGAGAATCTATTACTGCTTTATAGTCAATTCGCGATTTTTATATGTAAGCCACAAACAAGAACCATAAAAAGAGATGGTCCAGCTGTGAAATAATAATAAAAAGACAACAATGAAGTTGCTCAATTATTGTTACTGTCGAATAACCACAGAGCGGCAGCAGATGCACACTTTTATCATCTGAAGAAGAATCTCGTTCTCGTTTAAAAAAAACCCTAGCATAATGCTTACCACTCTGCTGCACTACTGACTGATCTCGTTGTTGATTTACTTTGTTGAATCCACGTAGAGTTATGCGGAATGTGGAATTGTGTGATGACAAGAAAAGTCATGACCTTCCGTGAGTATGTGCTTTGTCTGCTGCTCTTCAACCAGAGAATTTCACCACATCTCTAGAGATGTGATGATTGTGTAAAATATGTTTTGCACTTAATCGACTCAATAAATCATGACAGAAGAACAACAACAATAAGAATGCTTTGCAACAAAGTCTGTCTCTGTATCATATCAAAAGTACATGAGGAGATGAGACTTGCTTTGCTGATAGCCATCTGAACAAAAAACGCTCACAACTTGGAGCCAAATACAATGAAGCATATTTTTCTAAAGAATAAGAGCATTTTGAAGAAAGAACAAGACTTCACACGACGACGACAACGGCGCGATATATAAATGCATATGCATTTTTTGCATGGCATGGCAAATGTTTATAGAAATTTGTTACATTATTGTAACCTACAGCTCAGCAGCAAAATTAGAATACTCTATTTTTATTTCGATTTGAGCAGGTACTGAAATGGCTGAACAAAATGAATAGCCAAAAATGTTACAATGTATATGTCTCCATTCATTCATCATTACTGTAACAAGTAACAACGTCTTCTTATTCTTTTTGGTATAGTATCACAATATTCTCAATGCACCAGAAACGGCAGTGGTAGTTTTAGGTGGAAAGAATATTCGAATGGTTCACTGTGAAACCACAATAGCACATCACCTAATTTTTCAAACCACCTCCTCCAATGAATTCTCCTTTTTTTACGTTTTCGTATTAAAAACTTTTTTTGTGTAAAGTTGTTGCTGTTGTTGTTGTGCTATGGGCAAATGATAATACATGCAAAAAGGGAAGTTTTTTTACCATTGCCAATCGACAATTGAAATGCGTCCATCGCAGTTTTAAAATTGGGACTTTGCGATAATGATTATTGCCACGCCGTGTATACTTGTGGTTTAAGCAAAATAGGACATGATTGCATGTACAGCGAACTTGTTGGCAGTAAAAAAATCCTTGTCAAACACAACTCTAGTATTAGTGTACATATATACAACACTCATTCAAAATACTTGTAGTACTTGGTTGTAAACATTTTTTGAACATCTTAAAAAACCATGTATAATAATCAAACTCTCTCTCCATTTTCTCGCTTAGATATTTGTTTTACACACGTGTACACATAATAAGATAATAAACATGATAATATTATGGTGCATTTTCCGATGGAAAAGTCAAAAGTAGGCCTTGATCTGTTCTGATGAATGATGAGAAATGCATTTAAAAGTGCATGGCCAAACACTTAAAATTTATAATGGTCCTATTGTCATTGTCGTGAGTGCAGTAAATAGAGACCAATTGCTGCAACAAGTTGTAAATAAAATACTTTTCCTCTTTATGTTGATATGCGTTTGTTTATTACCACAAGGAATATAACCAGTGGGGGGAAACAATACACTTTAAAAAAATCGTCGTCGTCGTCGGCGACTATGAATTCAAAATTACTTTTTTGTGGCTAGCACCAACAATGAAGTTGTGTCTCCCTTCTTGGGAGATTATGTAATGAAAATTAGACTCATTCCTTTTACTAGCGTGGTGGTGGTTGTTTACCATCTCCACATTGAGAAAATGACCGAAATAAAAATAGAAAATTGTATCGTTTCATGTGGATGAACGCTTCTGTGTACTTGGTAATGAATTATTTATGTAGTTTCGTTTACACTTTTTGCTACCATATAAATGTGCATATATCTAGCTTGTTGGTGTTCTCAAGGCTGTGAAATAANCTTGTTGGTGTTCTCAAGGCTGTGAAATAAGATTTTTTTCAAGTGTCTCTAAATATGACGACAACAATGACAGGAAGAATGTGATGCACGACAAAGCAAGAAAAGCATCTTCATAATGGCAACATTATTATAGAAACAACAAATAATGCTGTTGTACTTGGTATAATCTAGAGACAGCGAAACAGCTCAAATTTTACAAACCAAAAAGAAGACTCCTTTTCAACGGTTCATTTTTGTCTTTATCAGCCAAGTTTCGTTTTTAAACGATGAATGTGAATGTTTCTTGAAATTCATGAAAATAATGACTAAACAGTATAAGTGAATTCTAGAACAGCGAGACTGATTTCTAAAAACCTACATTCCTCAATATTTTACGACCATTTTCACTTGCAGTAGTAGTTTAGTGTTATTACTAGTGTTGTGACTGCTGCGGTTCTGTATTATCCCTTATCCTCTTCCTTTTCATTTATCATCATTTCAAAACAACAAAATGTACCCAGTTTAAGCCAGACATATATGATGATGATGATGATGACAGGTAAAAGACATCTGTACCAAGTGCCTGGGAAAGAACTTTAGTTTCGAAAATAATAATAATAATAATAATAGAATGATTTGATATCTTTATAGTGGTGGCAGTAGTGCTAGTGGTTGACGATGGTATTTATGGTGGTAAAAAAACGTTGACAAACTTTTACCAATGTCCCTTTCCTTAAATTAAATGGGCGCTGTAAACAATTTAAATGTCTCAATGCATACCAACCAACTACCCGCCACATGGTACCCTAACTAACTTTTGCTCACTGTTTTTTACCTGTGATTTCTTTATTGCACTGCACTGACTGCACCATGAAAATTTAACAGGTGGTTGGCACGATAATATTGTTTTCCCTTTGAGAATTTACTATCTAGGATTGCTATCGCGTCTTTTTACCTTTCTATCTCTCTAATCTTTCTTTTTTGCTTATCGTTGCCAATTTATTTAAATATGCTGAATTATTTCTATAGATAGTATTTTGTGTGAGGGGATATATTTGCATACCTTGTGTTAAAGTCATGGATGTTAGTATCTCTTTCTTTGCATCTCCTTCTGAAGTTGCTATTTATTTATAACAATAGATGTAAAAATAGCCCTTCCCTTTCGTGCCAATCGGGATGCGATAGCATGTGCCGAAGGCTAAATTGAATAAACTGCTTCTTCTTCTTATTTTTTTTTTATTTTTACCTTTCAAATTACTTTCAATGCTTAGCTTATATTTTATTTCCTTGTCTGTATCATTATTGCCTTACATTTTATTCCTTTTATAAAGTAAAAGTTTGCAATTACTTTTGAAGGAAGAACAACAAACTTAAATATTTCTCTTTGATGTTTTCTGTGTCACTAGGTGCATTGAGCTCCTCTCAATTCCCAGTTTTCACCCTTTACGCCCAAAAAGTGTGTCTCAGCGGACATTGTGATCGAGCTTGGGATTACGAACGTGTGCCAGACTTTAAGATTAGAGCCAAAGGTCAAGAGCTAACCAAAAAGCAAAGGAAAACTGGAAGTCGGACAGCTTGTATGGAACTGTGCTTGTCTGAAAGAGACTTTGTCTGCAGGTAAGACGAAGAAGCATAACTACCATTATTATTGATGTAATGTTTATGATTATTGCTAGTATTGCCCTGCCACACTAACAAACACTATCCTATATAATACGGACTCACACCATTGCAATAATTATCAAGATGATTTCACTAGTTGCACACGAACCATTCAAGAATTACTACAAGTCATAATGCACAATCACAAAATAAAAACCATCAACATATATTTCTTTTTATCTAATCACATCATCATACTGACCTACATCTACCCACGTCAGCAGGCAAGGTCAAGTTTACTGGTTCCATCTATATACCTTATTATCATTTCTTCTTCTACTAGCTAAATAATAAAGTAATATTTTTATGTGCAATTCTTTGCATTTTTACTTGAAAACGCAGTACCTACTACGTCATTCATTCTTTCCATTATTATCCTCCTATTACATGAAATGCTCACCTTTGCCCTTTTGTATGAAACTCAATTAGTACTGATAATAACACACACACAAACAACAATGTTGCATGCAGGAAAATATTCAGGTCAGCATTCGAGTTTTTTTGTTGCCCTCGCTCATTTGAGAACAGAAGGTACAAGTAAAACAAATCTGCAATGATGGAGCAAATGTCAACGGCTCAACTACTTCTGTATCTCCCTAACTGTCTGTCACACAT
>JAANSP010000927.1:0-10154 GCA_036850745.1 Homidia socia
AGAAAAATTAAATGAAATGATCTATTCTCTGTTTCTCCATTTATTACTCGTTCAAACAAAGTCTACTGAATTTACAACATCATCATCACTATTGTCATTATGACGGTTATGTTATGACGGTGTCGGTAGGCAAAAAATGTAACACATTTTTAACTGGTACAAAGCTTTTTCTATTCCTTTTTGCTATTCTTTATACTGGTTTGTTTTCCCTAGTGTAGTAGAGCATATTTTTGTATAAAAAATATGACGTGATAATAATGGGTAATATAAAAAATAAAATCAAGATTAAATCGAGCTTAACTTCAACTTTAAAACTATCCATGATGTGGTGTATTGTTTTGGTAGAGAGAGATATACATAGTATCCGTATATTTTTTTGTGCTTTCAACAACGTTGCCAGTAAATGATTTTTTTATGCATAAAGATGAAATATAGACTTTTCTTGCCAAAATTACTAGTGAGGAAACTTAAAAGCATTTGAGTAAGGGAAGTAGGGGATGGGATGATGTTGATGATGACTGGACCTATATAGTGCGCATTTTTCACAATGAAAAAAAAACAGTCGGTCTAGTCTAGTAGTCTAGAGGATTGTATTGCAGTGTGCACTCTTTTTTTGCTTTGTTATTATGAGCTTGACTGTATGCTAATGCCAAGATAAATCTCTCCCATAAAGGAAGTGGATTTAAAGGGAAATAAATGAATGAATAGGGTAAGGAAATGTGCTGATTTCATTGTTAAAAGCTATAAAACCTAGTGTGGAAAATTTGTAGGCGTATCTCACTCCCAAATCAAAACTGTACTGTTGTAGATTGTAGAGTTTATAATGCATAGGTATATATTTTCCGTGCAAAAACTAAACCATAGGAGATGCATTTATGCATATACATGGTACGAAAACACCCAACACGGTTGATATTCAAGTGTGAGCATTTTAGGGTTTAAACTGTACTGTTGTAGATTGTAGAGTTTATAAATGCGTAGGTATACATTTTCCGTGCAAAAACTAAACCATAGGAGATGCATTTATGCATATACATGGTACGAAAACACCCAACACGGTTGATATTCAAGTGTGAGTATTTTAGGGTTTCAGCTAAAAAAAATAGCGGAATCATGATGAATTTTCGCATGGCCCCGTTATAATTTTTTGAAAAAAACTTTTATTCCTTTGCCATTCACAATTTGCAGTGAAAATTAATATTGCTTAAAATGTCTGCTAGACTAAAATTATGTTATAATCGAATTCAGTGTTACACTCGAAATTTAATTACAGTAGTACAGCTTGCTTGGTGAACGAAGCAAAAAATATCTATAAGATGGCAGAAAGCATGCCACATTTTAATCCACAAATCATGATGAATTTTCGCATGGCTCCGTTATAATTTTTTGAAAAAAAAACTTTTATTCCTTTGCCATTCACAATTTGCAGTGAAAATTAATATTGCTTAAAATGTCTGCTAGACTAAAAGTATTTTATAATCGAATTCAGTGTTACACTCAAAATTTAATTACAGTACTACAGCTTGCTTGGTGAACGAAGCAAAAAATGTCTAAAGATGGCAGAAAGCAAGCCACATTTTAATCCACACTGTTGCATTTTTTGTCGTAATAAAGTTTCGATTCGTTTAATAAATAGGTACTCATACATTGATGCCAAATGAGTCATGGGATAATTTTTAGAGTAACGATGAGAGGTTCTTATCTTGTAATTATACGTACCGTTTGAAGGAACAAATTTATTATATATTTTTATTACTTTCATTACTAAAACTGAATAAGCTTTTTTATAATCATAATAATAGTAATGATTTCTGTACATGCGACACAAATGAGTCATGGGATAATTTTTAGAGTAACGATGAGAGGTTCTTATCTTGTAATATACGTACCGTTTGAAGGAACAAATTTATTATATATTTTTATTACTTTCATTACTAAAACTGAATAAGCTTTTTTATAATCATAATAATAGTAATGGTTTCTGTGCATGCGACAAAATATGCACTGTAGTATAAATTATAAAAGCAGAGTGTTTTGATGATGTAAAGTTTGAAAACTCACTTCCTAGTTGAAGACAATGATGTGATTTTCAAGTGTGATAAACTCAGCCATCCGTGATAAAACTCCATGAATGACTGATCACATATACTTTACGAAACAGTTTGCATGAATGAAAATTTGTCATTTGACGATGCAATATAAAGTTTGAAAACTCACTTCCTAGTTGAAGACAATGATGTGATTTTCAAGTGTGATAAACTCAGCCATCCGTGATAAAACTCCATGAATGACTGATCACATATACTTTGCGAAACAGTTTGCATGAATGAAAATTTGTCATTTGACGATGCTGACTTAATGTTCGTGTCACTCTTTTGAGTAGACGGATAATTTATAAAAGATGAATCTATATACTGTAAATGTGTATATGCGCGTTGTTTATATAAAAGTCATAAAAGTAAAATGAATGTGCGCTCTGTCGTTTTATAAAATTGGTTTCATAAAAAGGCGCAAAAGACTGAACGCACGTACAAAAGGTTTTGATTCCCCCGTCATCATTCCTTGTGCTTCATAATAATAGCATAGTGTTTTAATCTAGCTTTGTGCTCATTCCCCAAAAACTTTGCCATGAATATAATAATAATTTTCCTTTTTGGTTTTGTCACCACCACCATATGTGGGATTGTCTTAGTATGTGTGCTGAGTATGCAAATACGATATTATCATGTGCTCAACTTTTGTTGGTTGGTACGATATTGCAGTAGTATTTGCCAGCAGTTTATGTACGTTTTAGTGGTTTTAATTTATTGATGTCACTTTCCTCCGTTTGCTTGCCGCTGTTTCTCCTTCTTCATGTCTTTTACTTCCGCTGTTATTGAATTCGATCACAGTCTGTCGTCCCAAAGTAGCTCCAAAAATGGTGAATGTGGCGCTGGTGGTGTGGTGTGTGTGCGGTGACTTGTCCTCTTTTGTGCTTATTTACAAGCTCAAAGCTCAACCAAAATTTATTAGTTATTATTGCATTTGGGATAGACGGAAAAGTGTGTGTGGTGTGATGGTAGCGGTCTTGTGGGATAGATAGTCGTAGAGACAAAACACTTTTGGCAAAATGTACACGGACATAATACCTACTTGCTAGATCTGGCAAAAAGAGGACATTTGGAATTTTCCTGTAATTCAATGTTCGCATGAATATATATCGGCTGTAGTATGTGTAATGTTAGTAATACACATAGGTAGGTGTACTTATGCTAAATACCTCTGCATAATTGACACATTTCTATATTTCCCAGTGGTACTTTTGTTTAGCACATTTTGGGATAATTTGAGAGGATTTCTGATTTGAACAGCGAACGAGTAGTAAGCAATGCAATATTTATTAAATGGAATTTTTTGGAGTCTCCAATTTTCCTTGCTGAATTGAGATTATGCTCAAATAGTATAATAGTTCCATTGCCGTTTTACCATGAACAATTCTTTTTGCTGTCACGCACACATTATATTTAGCCTTTTTCTTCATTTCCGTTTGGCAGGGTTTTTTTGTTGTGCATCATTTATGTTTGATTTTCATCCAATATTGTGGGCTTCTTGGTAATTCTGTATGCTATTAAGAATTAAAGCGTCAACTGGTACAATGATAAGAAACGATTATTATAAAGTTAAAATTGACTGCAAGTAAATAAAAGATGACACATTCAGTAAACTAAAAATTTGTATTCGCCCCAATGTGATGCAAATGCAGTTTGCATGAGTCATTTCTTTATTGTCATCATGTCATACTATTATCCTGCTGTCATGCGTTGGTAACGCATCTCTAAACCAGAGAACTTTGAGTGCTTATACTTGCCTTTAATAATGCGGATGAATTTGAGTCTTTTGTAGTGTGGCTGAATGTGAGAGAACAAGATAAAAATGTCAATAACCTATATGAAATTAGGTGAAGTGTCACAAATAAACTCCTACCGCACAAGTGCATCAACCTGCTCGACCATTTTCAAACACGACACAAGTAACACGACAACAACAGCAGCAGCAGAGTAAAATGAACCAAAGTAGGAGAGAGAGAAGTTTGGGAGATGCAAGTACATTGATATAGAAAAAGCACCTACCAACCAACCAACCAAGCACCGCGTCACGCAATAAAAATGATGATGATGCCCAAACTACTCTTGGCATTTTTTTTATTCCTTTTATGATGTGAATGATGCATTATCATTGTCAGCTTAAATCATATTCTCTGTTTTCAAACAGTTGTAGTGACTGACTAGATTCACATCGCATTAGAGTCATTCATTTATCACGGTTTTTCACATCATCATCAGATCTAGTGTCGTACAATGAGTGGATCAACTGAATGATTTAGTCAGCAAATAGAGCGACTTACACTATAGTCAACATGCTATTGATGCTATACGTGAATGCAAAAATTACCTATGTGCATTTTTTTTTGTTAGCTACTCGAGTGTAACAACACAGATGTCTATATAAATTTTTTTTAACTGACTCTCTAAAAAATACTAAAAACTTCTTTAACATCAAATGAAAATGTACTTAATATTCATGTCAAAGTGTGAAGTTCTTTTTGCTTTAAATAAAATTCAATAGGAATGAATGGGACTTGCTGTTATGAGGAAGGTGGTATATATTGTTCGTTAGTAAAATGTAAACGGTTGTGGCGAACCCAATGAAATCAGTTCCATTATAACGTATTGTTGTATTACGTTCTATAAAATCGCGCTTGCTTACACTTTTACTGTCAGGTTTTGGCACTTGGCACAGTTGTTTTTTATTTGAAAATGTCAATTCGTGTAACATTTGTATTATGCTTTTGCTCGCTTAACCCGACATCAGATCACACTGTGCGCTTTCCTTCTGTTGTGCTATTTTCATTTGGTGAATCATTTGAATGGTTTGGTGACAGCGTTTTTTATGTTTTGGTAAACTTGTTGTTGTTTGTATGCATTAATTAGTTAGCATTTAGTAACTTAGCCGAAACTAACTGGACTGGAATCCATTGAATGAAAACAAGCAACAGAAATGAACTTGGTGTTTTGTTGTAACGGTAAATGATGGATATCTTCAAAATATTTTGTGCATTGTCAACTCAACTTAAAAACTGAATTGTAGCACATTTTCATGTGTGCAAATGCATGGATTGCAGATAGAATCTTTGTACAAACTTGGACCTTCTGAACCTTGCATTTTCTTTTCTCTGATCCATTGTTACTTGTTTTTAGCATAGAAAGTCCTTGTCGAGGTACGTTTAGTTTAGTTATTTGTAATCTGTGTAGCATGTTGTGTATAAACTCCCTAAAGAGAGGAAATGAGGAAGCAAGCGGAAGCAGACAAAAGGAATGATATTTTTATTTTTTAGTGAATGATCATGCTCATAGCAGCAGAATAACATGGAAGAAGAGTTGTTAATATTTTTAAACATTATTACACATTATTATAATCCTCACGCTTTATACTGAACACATCTTTCCACCATGCCATCATTGTCTTTTTTCTAAGAGTGTAAATTGCTCCGAGTTACAAAGCGTGACGCAATCATCATAAAAGGGAGTATCGCTGATAGTGAAAAAAATATTAAAATGTAATCTTGTGTATAAACTCCCTAAAGAGAGGAAATGAGGAAGCGAGCGGAAGCAGACAAACGGAATGATATTTTTATTTTTTTAGTGAATGATCATGCTCATAGCAGCAGAATAACATGGAAAAAGAGTTGTTAATATTTTTAAACATTAGTACACATTATTATAAACCTCACACTTTATACTGAACACATCTTTCCACCATGCCCCCATTGTCTTTTTCTGAGAGTGTAAATTGCTCCGAGTTACAAAGCGTGACGCAATCATCATAAAAGGAAGTATCGCTGATAGTGAAAAAAAATATTAAAGCCAAGCAGACTTGAATGAACCCTACACACTGTAGAAACCCAAGTCTTTAGACGTTTTGCTACAGAGAGATGCACAAAAAGTCAAAAAGAGTCGACTCAAAAGTGAAGGCAAGGTGTTGTTGTTTATCTACATCTTTCCACCATGCCATCATTGTCTTTTTTCTAAGAGTGTAAATTGCTCCGAGTTACAAAGCGTGACGCAATCATCATAAAAGGGAGTATCGCTGATAGTGAAAAAAATATTAAAGCTTAGCATACTTGAATGAAACCTGAAGAGATGAGAAACCCAAGTCTTTAGACACTTTGCTACAGAGAGATGCACAAAAAGTCAAAAATGAGTCTACTCAAAAGTGAAGGCAAGGTGTTGTTGTTTATCTCGCAAGACAAAAAAATACTTCAAAATGAACCCTGCAATAATAATGCAATGGCTGGGAGAAACGGAGAAACGCTACCGTCGTTTTTACTGGGGTTTTGAATAGAAGACAGAGTAAGCAAGCACACATGAATGAGACAAGAATTAATTTATCCAAAACTTCATTATAAAAGCGTCTCTCTGAGCCTAAGCTTCTGTT
This sequence comes from Homidia socia, assembly GCA_036850745.1. Lineage (NCBI taxonomy): Eukaryota > Metazoa > Arthropoda > Collembola > Entomobryomorpha > Entomobryidae > Homidia > Homidia socia. The sequence continues at coordinate 6,475 of JAANSP010000927.1, forward strand.
TTTGTACCGAGTAGTCGAGAAGAATAAATGAGTAATTTAACGATAAATTCTCTTAAACTTTAGTCAGCGGCAGACAAAACAAGAGGAACCTCAGTTGGCGTTATTTTTTTACATGAAATGCGTCCAGGTGGATGAATATGACTGTAAGAGGAGGCAAGGCAGTAGTAGTGGTAAACCTGATATAATGAGTGAAAAAAATCAACAACAGCAAAAAATGTTGGTTCTTCAAAAAGATTTCTTTTTTTCCGTCTTGCATACTTCTCCTCCTCATTCTTCCTGTATGCATTTATAATGCGTAACTATCTATCTTCACACAACAGCACAAAGCAGCACTTGCTTGACATGCTTAAGTTTTTATACCAACTTCTTTTGAGATTTTTCTCGTTTCATACAACATGCTTTATTATGAAAAAGTGAGGAGGAAGTGGAGGTGAAATGAAAATACTTGACTGAGCCCCCTCTCTGCTCATTTCATTTTGTTATTTTTTCACCAGACTGTATAGCTACATAGCTGTTGTCTGTTGTTGTAACTTGCGGAGAGTTCAAGGAATTGAAAGGAAGGTAGTATAAAATATGGCAAATGAGCGTAAAATGTACTCCGGAAAATTGAGGATTTTGCTTCTTTTCCTCTTTTTCTTTCGTACTCAACTGAAAGCTTGCCGATTGTGTTTTCTTCCCATATTATATTTTTTTCTGCAAAGCCACATTTCGTACTCAACTGAAAGCTTGCCGATTGTGTTTTCTTCCCATAATATTATATTTTTTTGTGCAAAGCCACCTAAACCATTTTTGCCAACAAACATTTTATGTAAATCCCACAAAATCCTTTTGCTACACCACAACAACAATAACAAGGTAGAGAGGTAGTTTAGGTGGATCTTTGCAAAGACCCCCCTCTTTGTAATCAAAGGAAAACTACTTTTCCTAACCTTAACCTAACCGAACCCATGGAAATTATAAGTAAAAAGCAAAGACCCCCCTCTTACATTTTATGTAAATCCCACAAAATCCTTTTGCTACACCACAACAACAATAACAATGCATATTATACGAATAAGAAGACCATGCTCATATTTTTTATTGTGCAACATGGTTGTACTTAATGCATTCACCCATTGCTGCTGTTGTGTTGTTTTTTGCAGCTTTTGTAAGAAAATGGCAAAAAAGTTCATGACGATGGCGGCGGTGGTTATGTTATATGGTCTGTCAGTAAGTTCACGGCTCTGTAAACTATGCCTTTCTCTACAACCAACATTTTATTGTAAAGGTTTTTTGTGTGGTTTTCACCTAGCATGCTGAAATATTCAAATAGGTAGGTATTATTATTACGATATCGATGATGGATAATGTGCCAGTAACCGTCATCAATATGGGTATGCGCTTTATTATGTATGCATGAGGCATCATTATTTGTTACAAATTATAGGGTTTTCTCTTGGGGACTCGCAGGGGGAGTGGTAAATATTAGACCATTATGTTTCATGAGGGCTACAAATATGAAATATGCAGATGAAAACTGTAATTTTGCCATCGTTTTGTTGTAGTAAATGCCGCAATGATTGGTTTCATGAAAAAATTACTTCAGTTTACGTACGTACCAGAGTAGGTAAAGATATGTATGTAACGTTTAGGTAATGTTATATGGAATGGAGCAATGGGAATGAACTGTATTTTGTAAGTAAATTAATTAATCTTGCCTTTTATTTTTGTTAATTTTCTAGCAACACGACTTAACGAGTATATACATCACTATGAGCCCTTAGACTACGACACCAATCAAGTGCATGAGAGTCATAATCGTGTGAAGCGATGGACAAGCGAAGATTCACTTTCGTACGGTTCTTTGGAACCTGAGATACATCTCAACTTTAGAGCTCACAGGAGACATTTTAAATTGAGACTGAAACGGGACACTGGAGTCTTTAGTCCTAATTTGCAAATTGATGGGGATGCCGTAGATAGAAATAATGAAGTCGACACAGGGCACATTTATGCTGGAACTCTTGCAGGTATATATTTTTTCAATCCATTCAAATTTCATGTCAAGTTTACTAATTTTTTTAATGAATAGAGTGAAGCAATAATGCATATTTTAATGTATGCCAAGGGATTAGTTAAAGAATATTATATAACTGAATGGCGCGTTTTGTGTTATCATGATCTTGCAGATCAGCCAGAAAGTGCCGTGTTTGGGTCGTTGCGGGATGGCGTGTTTGATGGAAAAATCATCACTCCCAAAGAAACGTTTTAATGTAGAAAGATCTAGCAAATATCCCTTGTCAAGTACAAATGCCAGCCTTCATTCTGTGATATACTCGGAGCAAGATGTACACGACCCTTATCATCACAACAGAACAGGTATAGGATGATAAATCAGAGATGTAGAAGAAGATTGTAGACAATTTGAATCACTTGTGTGGGGAATACAAAACGAATGCAAATATTATTTTTAGGTCATGCAAAAGGTTGTGGGTATTCCGAAGAGGTGAAGGAATGGATGGAGCAGATTCAAAATTCTGCTGTAGATGATTTAATTGACTCGAGACACCCAAAAGCCAAGGCACTTCAATCTCGCATCACTGCCGCGGAAGCTCTTACCGCAGACTTTCCAAATGTTCTTGCCATGGATCAGTTTGATCGGGCCTTTGCCAAGTACACTAAAGAAGCTAATCAAATTAGTTCCACAAACAGTTCTCACGGAGGAGCCACTTTCTTTGGAGACCCTAGTCGTTTTAGACGGGCTGCTAGATCGCCATATGGAAACTCAAAGACGACTTGCACCCTGTCGATCCAGACTGATCCACTCCTTTGGCGACATATAGCCGAACAGGTATTTTATAGACGCTGAAATTAACGTTAAATAGGATTCTTATAAATTAACTCAATTTTAAACTCTAAATCCTCTATTCTGTTTAGGAACGGACAACTGATGAGAACAAAATTCGAGAAGAAATTCTTTCGCTCATTGCTCAGCATGTTAAGGCAGTCAATCACATTTACTCGAATACATTATTTGACGGCAAAGATACATACAAAAACATCAGATTTGAAGTTCAGCGTATCAAGGTTTGTTTAAAATGTTATGCATAGCGCATACTGTACATTTTGTAAAATTGAATTTTTTGCAAGTTTTTTTTTAAATTTTAATTTTATTGCTCAACAGATCGATACAGATAAGACTTGTAGACCAGATTACAGAGGAAACGACAAAAATCCCTTTTGTGCTCCTAATATAGATGTCAGCAACTTTCTTAATTTACATTCGTTACAAGACCAATGAGATTTTCTGTTTAGCTTACGTGTTCACATACAGAGACTTTTCCGGTGGGACTCTTGGTCTCGCTTGGGTGGCATCTGCTTCAGGTAATAGTACTGCCCGAATACAAAAAACTGAATATTTTTACAAGACATTTACGTACCTACCAGCACAATTACTAAAAGTACGATTCTAATAATGACAAAAATATTCATGTTTATAGGCGCTTCTGGAGGAGTATGTGAAAAATACAAAACCTATACGGAAACAGTCAACGGGAACTACCAGTCAACCAAGAGAAGTCTGAATACAGGCATTATTACATTCGTAAATTACAATAGTCGTGTTCCTCCAAAAGTCTCCCAGTTAACTCTTGCTCACGAAATAGGGCACAATTTCGGTTCACCGGTAAGTTTCAATGTTC
>JAANSP010000928.1:0-17740 GCA_036850745.1 Homidia socia
AAGCAATTTCCATCTCTGCAATGTACATATTTTCCCCTATTTTTCTTTCATGATGACGACAAAAGTTTTTTCACACAAAATTCTCTCCAGGTGCATCACTTATTACAATTGTACTACTCTCTGTAATTTTTTTCATAGGAAAATTTAAGAAATGTGTATGATTGTTATATATACTGGACCACAGTCGCAATACATTTTCTTGTAATTTATAAGACCCACAAAGATAGAGATTTCAGTCGCGTATGAGCAAACAATGAGTAGGTTTTTATGATTTTAACGTCTTCATTCGTACCGTCATTCTTTTCGACGTGGCAAACGTAAAAAATGTACGTTTCTGCCTACATCCACTCAGAACATGTTGCCAAAGAGTAGAGTAGTTTTCGTCTATATTTTCTTTTACGAGCTTTCTCCACTCGTTTTTATTGAAGTTTTTTTCTCCCTTTTATTATTCCCCCAATCAAAAATAAAGGTGGTACGTGAAGATTCGTTTCTACTACTTGCTACATAGCAGTCAGTTTGCTTCAAATGTGTTCCTTTGTCATCAACAAACGTATCAAAAATATATATTATTATTGGAGATAAGTTAGTAGAGAACATACAAATACAAACGACAAATCAGAAGAAAAAATGCTCCACCGCATTGCTTGTTGTATTGTAACGAGAATCGTGTCGAGGAGTGGTGTGTTCTCTGAAATTGAACTCTATTTCTTGAAAGGTCCATTCATCCCGTATCTTCCACCTTTATCAAAAAAATTCCGTTTCCGTTGGGATTGAGTGAGGTCGTAGTATGGAAGCAGCTAACCGAAAAAATGTCATTCTTTTCTTACAACTACAACAGCACAAGCATTTCCAATTCACCTGGCTATCAAACCTTTCATACCTCATTTCCCACGTTCCAAATGTCATTCCCGTCAGAATATTGATATCTTGGGACAAAAAAGGTATAGGCATTTTGCTGGTATTGGAGATTGAAACTACGTAACATTAAATACAAAAATATGTACCTACTAGACTACTACTCCTACCAGACCTCTTACATTTTTTTCTACCTCTTCTTATCGTTCATCGTTTCTCCTAAAGAGGTTTGGCACTGCCGTATTAGGAAGCAAATCGGTAGCGCTTTTCTGCTTTTACTATTTTCCCCCTTTCCTGTACCTGTTCCTGAATGGTGCAATATGGGTATAATATAAGGAGATTTGAGCTGTCAAAGTCAGCAGGTTGAGTTCATCGTCTCTCCTAAAGAGGTTTGGCACTGCCGTATTAGGAAGCAAATCGGTAGCGCTTTTCTGCTTTTACTATTTTTCCCCTTTCCTGTACCTGTTCCTGAATGGTGCAATATGGGTATAATATAAGGAGATTTGAGCTGTCAAAGTCAGCAGGTTGGAAACTAGTGGAGGTGATACTATAGATATATATATGATATAGGTACTTGGCACTTTTGTTATTTTTTCTATATTGAATTCAGCTCAAGTTACATGATGTACATATATTCTATGTAACTGTCTATGTACACAATATCATGATATACTAGCCTAGCTTTACACATATAGTCTGTGGGTTAAAGGCTCCTGTCTCAAGTAGTAGACACACACATCACCATCATCGAAAGTAGTTGAGAGAAAAGAAAAATGCTGTTCCAAGAATTTACAAAAATGGTACGAAAAGGAATTCTGCAATTTTTCAGCATGGGAAAATGCCAAATTACGCCTAATCTTTCTGTCAGATCCTATAATAACGGTGAGACATATTGGTATTCACGTGGAAATCTGCGCTAGTGCAAAATAGTTTTCCATTTGCTGATCAATATTTGCTTCACTTTTTCTTGGATGAATATATACCTAATAGGAGTAGTTTAAAAGGAGCTTTATCAGAGCACTGGTGTCAATCTATTATGCTTATAGGTTAAATCTATTTCAATCAATAAATAACCCAGGTATAGAGGTTAATCGTACCAGACGTTTGCAATGGATAATTTTACATACAACTGAAAAGAAACGCGATGAAGAAGATGATGGTCCTTTATACCTCCTGAATTCATTCTTCTAACATTAAAAGTGTCATAAAAAGTTTTATTTCATTTTGGGGAAAATAATGTTCCCATTGAGCTGAACTACGCTCTGCCATACTGCTGGACGGTTCTTTATAGGAATTACAATTTGATATTATGTAAGTGTGGTATGTAGCAATGTAGTAGTTAGTTAACATGGCGCAAAATTCCTGGAATAAAATACTGCCACCATATTTTGAAGTAATAGAGAAAGAGTGTCAGAGAGGTAAACGAAGGCAGTACGTTATTTGATAATGTCTCGAAAGTCAGCACTTATTTGCTCCAATCTGGCATTCTTGGTATTTCTGATATTTCTCATGCACCCGATTACTTTGTGCGCCTTATTTTCCCCTTGTTTTCTGTGTAGAAAGGTACAGAGACACGGAGTGATGTGAAAGTCAACTCTGAAAGAAGTTGCGTGATATTTCAATTTCCGGTTTTGGTACAAAACCGGTGGCGCTGTGAAAATGGGAAGCAGGGGAGAGATAAAGATGCTGTTCAGGGAAAATGATATAACACACTATCTTTCGTTGCATTAGTTTAGAACCCGGTAGTAGGAGTAGTCGTCAAACAATAAGTACCTGTGTACTCTCTCCTTAATATAGAGTGTGGCAAACATCTAGCAAATAAAAGTAATGCTTTTTTGTAAAACGTGTGTTGTTGCTGGAAGACAGGTTACTTACGGAGGAATGGAATATGTGGATGTTAGAAAAAAATAAGGCTTCATCCGTTTTATTCGTACAAATGGTTTACACAACCGAAAACATTACTTTTGCAATTTTATACACTCTCTCAGCAGAAAAGCCAAAACAATATGTTGCAACATATTTCCAAAACACAATTGTGTAGCTGCTGTCTGTGCAACGGCAAGGTTTCTCTCAGGGATCATATTCACTAGAGCAGAGTCTACATCATTTTTTAGTTCATAGAGTCACCGTCATAACGATGCGTTTTATTGCTTTCCTGTCACCAAAAGGAGTGAGATATAAAAAATGCTTTTCCAACTTCCCAAGTAATACGGTGAAAATGGTGTAATGCGCTGCTAACACATACAAAACGAAATTACATTTGCTACATTACATTTTTTATTTTGTATCCAGACCAGTTTATGTGGGTTCACTACTTTATATCCGTGTGTTTAGAACAAACTATGAGAAACGCCACCAGTAACATGCATCTACAAACTCATGTATGTGCACGATGCCGAGAAAAAAGCAGCCTTTGGCTACATATTTCTCCTGGAATCACATTACGCTTAACCAACCGGTTCGATAGAGAATCATATTGGAGCGTCATTTAGAAAGCAAGTTGGGTAATTTCCTGGAAGATAAGAAAAGAAGTCGTTTACCTAAGAAATCACTCTAAAATGAGAGGATAATAATGACAGTAATATTATTTTTGACTTTATTTCAGTCGACACAAGAAATGGTCAGTAAATGCTACACCAGCCTCTAGCGTTTGATTAATATTACATTTTTTATACATATCTGCAAGGTACAACCTAATGGAAATAATATTGGGGTTTTCTTTGGAAAGCACGGATTCTTTAGCAGATCTCTTCTGTATTTTATTATCATTTAATGCGAAGCATTAACAAAATGAAGTGAACAAAATGGAAGATAAGATGTTCTGAAATAATGTCTACAATGTACAGGCAAAGAAAAAAATAGGAGCCAAACGACTCTTTCAACAATTGCACAGAAATTTCCGGATGCTTCTCTCCCATAAAATGTTAACCCCTCTTCTACTTTCACTGTGTACAACTTGAAAACTAAAAGTGGGCAAAAATTTCGGGATTTCTCTGTAAACTCTGAAGTGAAAGTACTCTTTCATAAAAATATTACAACTGGTGTGCTGGCAGAGTATAAAAAAGACATTTTGAGCTTACTGTTTGAAATTGTCGGGATTTATCGTTTTAGCGTACTTTTATTGTATTATATTACAAAACTTTGAAAAGGATGGACCGTTTTTAAAATTTCCTGAGACACACATCAAATACGCACATAAAGGCACAAAAACCGAATGTGTGTAAATTTCTTTCTCGCTACTGCATATATTTTTAAAAGTTGTGGAATATTTCATGATTCCTGCCGTAGATCTTGACATCAATTTTCAAGTGTTCTGCTAGTACTTTTTTTCTTTCAGAGAGAAAGCTTTTTTTGTAGAAACTGTACTTTTTACGCTTCGCATAAATACAAAATCACGTAATAATTCAACTTTATTCTCTAGAGAAAGTTTTAGCGTACTTTTATTGTATTATATTACAAAACTTTGAAAAGGATGGACCGGTTTTAAAATTTCCTGAGACACACATCAAATACGCACATAAAGGCAAAAACCGAATGTGTGTAAATTTCTTTCTCGCTACTGCATATATTTTTAACAGTTGTGGAATATTTCATGATTCCTGCCGTAGAGCTTGACATCAATTTTCAAGTGTTCTGCTAGTACTTTTTTTTCTTTTAGAGAGAAAGCTTTTTTGTAGAAACTGTACTTTTTTATGCTTCACATAAATACAAAATCACGTAATAATTCAACTTTATTCTCTAGAGAAAAAAACTTCAAAAATTGATGTGAAAATAAGACTTTGAAAGGATTTGTTTCTACTCTAATCTAATACAGCCACCAATTTATGACTGTATACCAAAGGGCACACTGTACACCGCACCGTAAAATGATTTTCAAATGCAACGACTTTTTTCGATTCAATAAAAAACGTTCAAACTGAAAACCACAAAACTTAACGTAAAGAAAGCGGATCGTTTTTTTCATCAAATTTTACCAAGTAGATCGGGCCTGTACATTCTTTAGCATGTACTCTTATCTTTTAGTAAAGTAGTGCAATCATACTAAATTGCGTGTCAGAGCTAATGCAATAATTATTATTAAAATTCAATTAAAGCCATTCTCCAAGCTTTGTGCTTTGCTGAAAATGTAATTTGGAAAATTTTCTACAACTTTTATAGGAAGTCCGCTTTGACCACCTTCTGCGAGAAGATCAAGGGGCTATCATGGATTCCACAGGTATAAAAATAACTTATGAATAACTATCTATATAACTTGATAAAAAGTGCATAAACCTATACGGGTCATTGGCCATGAATCGAATTATTTCATACGCTGTTTTTATCATCATAGGGGAGTACCGAATAGTATTTGATGTGGCTGGTCCTCGTGCATCCGCATCTCCGTTTGGAAATCTCCAACAAGCTGCCGCCCCAGCTGTGATAGATAAAGATGCAATAATCCCGGGTACTAATGCCCAAACTGATGATTTTTCAATAGACGATGAAAATTTTGACGGACTCGCCCCACCCGTCGACGTGACTCTAGTAACATTTGGGAATTATCAGGATTCCCTACAATCCCTAATTCCACTTGTTTCAAGGTAAATTTTATTTTTTTATTTGACCATTTCCACCCAACTAAAAACCGTTTTTCCTTATAACTAGATGGAATGGACCCATGTCTGTAGCAATATTTGCTCCAAATGTAGCGGAAATGCAGCTGGCGCTAGAATTTATTTCCCAGGCAAGGCAGTGCCATGGACCTACTAAACAATATGTATCCTTTCACCTTGTGTTCCCTCTCGTAGAAACCCATTCCCGGCGCACTAAAACGAACAATCATAATAATAGCAGTGGTAGCTATCCTAGTCGTTTCGAACAGTGGAAAAGCAAACAAGATGCAAATTTGCAGCAGCAACATCAGAAGAAAAGACTGAATCAAAATAGTAGTATTAACATTAATAGTATCGGTAGCGGTAAACTTCCAACGGAAGTGGTGATTGGAAAATCGTGCCAATCTTTCAGAGATCAAGTCAACAAGTATTATCAGTCAAGCGGCGTCGGTGAAAGTAAAAAGGAGCAACACCAGCATCAGCGCAGAAAATTTAGCTCAAATGATAAAAACGGAGTTCCTACCAATTTACTGAGAAATGTGGCGAGGAGACGAGTTGTGACAGAGTACTCGTTTGCTATCAACATAAATATGATTCCATCACGAGATTTGAGAACAAGCTTTCAACAGTTTGCCAGAGACAGGATCGCCGCAGGCGCTAGTGATGAAAAGAAGACTGTGTTTGTTGTGCCAGTTTTTGAGATAAAGGCCGAAGAACAAATTCCTCTTGTCAAATCACAACTGCTGAATCTTGTCGATAAGCACAAGGCACGTCCGTTTGAATTTGATTTATGTTGGAAATGCCAGGTAAAAAATATTGATTTGATCTCTAAAAAATAGCGTAAATTTTTACAGTAAAGGGACGAGTGATGTTATTACAATCATCACTCACTTTATAAAGTAGAGGGGTTCAAAGTGCATGAGCATGTGTTTCTTGTCATGATAATATAGAAAAGTTTATAAAATGCCACTTTCTCCAAAATATGACATGCACCTGACTTATCGTTTAGTGTACTATATTATTCATATTGTTCAAACTTTCCATCTCCTCCACTGTCATTCTAGATGTACACTGACTATGAGACTTGGCAGAGAGACCGGAACTTGAAAAGTGGCAAACTTGGAATTCTTTTTGAGGTTTTATGGAAGGATCCTTGGGAGCCGTTTTTCATCTCTGATAATGGGGTACGTTTTATTCTAAAGATGGTGTTTCGTCAAAAGAAATTGTAAGAGATTTTTTTTTATTTTTTATTAGGTGCCTCTATTTGACGAGAGGTTTCGTTACAATAGTGTCAGTAGAACAAGTCAGTTGTGTGAATTACATGTGGCAGGCTATAAATTTGCTGTGTTGAACAACGCTTTCCTTGTCCATCGAGGCTATGCAGTCAACGTTGCGACAAAAAATCAAGAGGAAAAAAGTCGAGATGTTGACACAAGTAGAGCTCATTTCCGTCAGTTCAAAATTGAACTGAAAGATAAATATCCACACTCCACTCGTCGATGCTACTAACAAAAAAACGAAGGCCTAGCAGGAAGGAGAGGGGAGGCAAAGAGTTGGGGAGAAATGTAAAAAGCATCAAGTGCCAAACTAAACGTGTAATATCAAATAGCACATGAAGATTGTTTGCACTCTGGAAATGAGTGTAAAGCACTTTGAAATATAATTCTTATCTGTATATACACTTACAGTTCATTGAGATGACAGGGATACTTGACGTTTGAAGCTTCTACACCCCTTTTCGCCCAAAAAACAGAGGAAAAACCGTTTGGACATCCTACAGAGCTCATAGATACACCGTTTTTACAAGTGGATGGATCAATAGTTAGATAGTTTTGGGAGAATGGAGAAATCAGTACAGCAAAGCCAAATCAAATAAGGTTTGCAAACACAAATGGAAATATTTTAAAACTCAATTTTTGAAAACCTAATTAAGAAATTATTGGATTTTTAAAACTTTAGACTATACTTGAACATTTGGTTCCGGAAGAATCATTCAATTATACAGCGGAGCATACTAAAAACACTGCGGCGGATGGTTGACAATCCGTTAAATTTAAAAAGTATAAATTAAATTGTTTTAAAATTGATATGCCTTTTTATGAACATGTCAACAATAATTGTGATAAGCACGCACGATACATTATGCTAAATCAAAAAAATAATAACATAATGTTTATCCATTGTGCAAATTAATAGTATAATACCTGTGTATCGAAATATTGAAAATTTTCAAATAATATACCAAGCTAGTATTGAATAAAATAATTTTAATAAACGCAATTAATTATTATCCATAGTTCATAGCATGTGCATATAGTAGTAGTTGGGTTGAGAGGCCTCATGAATGTGGAACCAGTGAAAGTCGATTCTGCTGACGCACGTAGAGAAAGTTTTCGCAGCCTCAGGCACTCACCGTCGCTGCATGGAGTTTGCTGCAAAAGGAAGGACTCCATCATAGAAAGTAGCGTGCCTTTGTTGCTGGAACGAGTGGAACGGGATAAAAGCGGGAATATGAGAATTTGAGATTTGCTCCCACACATTGGTATAACATCGTTTTCATGTCCACGACATTTAAAAAAATATTACAGCAAAAAGGTGCAGACTGTAGGATTGAATTTGGATTCCCAATTTGCGAATTGCGATTCTTTTATGCAAATGTATGAAAATTTCTATATTGATGAGCAAATTGGCAAATTATAAAATGATTGTGGTAAAATTGAAAAATTCATTACTTCAATAATAACGGCTGATTTGATTTACTACAACCGCAATACGAAATACAAATAGCAATGCTATTATAGCATTCATTCAGTGCTCATAATTTCAATCATTCGCTTGTTTACACTTCAAATTCAGCTGACTGACATATCAGTGCTTAGGAGCGTAGGTAGGAGTTAGAACTTTCTAATGTAGAAATTCTACACTTTGCGTCGATTCATTATTCACTTTATTCCCGCAAGGAGTTAATAAGGACTAAGGATAGTTTTGGGTGTTGGGTTCGGTTTTTTCCTTTCTTTCTGCTGATTATCTTTAGTGCGTGTATTTACTTTTTACGATAATTGATGTTTAACGTGAATGATTTAATTTGATCAAGTAAATACACAAATAGTTCTTCCTGTTTTACTTTAGTACCTACACCTAGGTATATTGTAGCAGTAGTGCTATTTGTTTAGTAGTTTTATGACTAAGTTTATATATTTTTTTAATTAAACCACACATTTTGCTCAATTAGCAATCAGAAACTTGGGTATATCAAATCTTATTTATAAATCATCAAGATTGTAGCTTCTGGTTTGCTGTTTGTTTCCAATTCTCTAGATCCGGGTTTCTTGCATAAGGTCAGTCATTAATACCAGAAAATTGTTGAAAAACATTGTTGTTAAATTGTCCATTAAAGATACTGTGCAATTTACCCATCCCATTTTTTCATGAATCTTTTTATTTACTTTTAGCCGTTGAACGATGATCATCGAAGATACAGAGTCACTTCAGGTTTGGTTGACAACATACTTAAAACCTCTTTGTGATGCTGAACCTGCAGCTCTTGCCAGATATATTCTTGCCCTTATTAAAAAGGACAACTCAGAGACGGAGCTCCGCCGAAATATGGAAGACCAATTGGATGTGTTCCTTGAAAAGGGTGAGTATTACTACTCTTTCACTCACTCTACTCACTGAGTATTGATGAGTCATATTTAAATTTTTATCAAGTAATAATAATTATTATTAATAATCGTATTTATTGTTCTTTAAAATATTTTTATTTGTGTAAAAAACAGAAGCAAAACCATTTGTGGACAAATTGTGTGAAGTTTTAAATACAAAAGAGTATATAACGGCCAAGGTCTCGTCATCTTCCTCCGAGACTGTTCAATCGAACGAGTCAGTTAGTGATAACAAGGATGCTAAAGGAAAAGAAGACAGGAATACCAATAGTGAAAACCGCAACAAAAATGACCGACCATTTTCCCACAGACCTGCTCGAAAGTCTCCTCCATTAAGGAGGTACAGCCGAGACAATTGGGATAGAAGAAGAGCCAGGAACACACTGAGAGGTAGAAACCGATCTTTTAGTCCTAGAAACCGAAGTCGTACCCCACCTCGCTACCGTCGTACGCTCAATTTCAACAGAAGCCGATCTCGCTCTCCAATCACACGTGGAAGAGAACGAACTATATCTCCAAAATGTCGCTCACCGCTTGCCAAAAACAGTTTTACAGATTCATCAAAAACGGACTCCCCCTTAACTAATAAAGAGACTGTTGAAAAGACGCCTCTAGTACAAAGCGTCATCGTAATACCCCGTGGAAATGACCATTCACCTGAGAATTCTTTACGACAAAGTAGTCCAACCTCAGTCAACAAACATAAGAGGTGTCGGGATTTTGATGAAAAAGGGTTGTGCATGCGTGGAGAGCTTTGTCCATATGACCATGGCAAAGACCCGGTAGTGCTTGAAGATATTGTGGTACCAGGAATGGTATCTGGTGGTGGGTACGGCGTCTCAAGTGGAGACATGATGTCAAGTACTCCTCCACTCGCTCGCCCTACAATTATGGGCAGGTATTGTCAAGACGGTCCTTCCCATGAATTTCCCATTGGTTGGAACCCGGGATTTCGCCCTAGACATTTAGGTTTGGATCCTTTAGCTGCCAGGAACAGTCGTGGAGGTCTTCTTCGTCCTATGGGTTCATATTTCGGCCCGGGAGGTCAACGACAATTACATCACTGTTCTCGGAGGTGGAGGTATCCCACATGCACCTGGAATTCTTAGAATGCGCGGTGGTATGCCCCCAATGTCGCTTCATCCAAATATCAGAGGATTACGGGGAGGTCACAGAGGATGTCGTGGAGGCTTTGACTACAGTCGATTAGGTAGTAAGCCCTCCCCCCATCATCATCAGTATTATCATCCCCAAAAGAGCCACAACAATTGTTCACTAGAAGTTCGCAAGATTCCTCGCGATCAGAATACTATTATGGATTTGAACAGTCACTTTATTCGTTTCGGTAAGATTACCANATACTATTATGGATTTGAACAGTCACTTTATTCGTTTCGGTAAGATTACCAATATTCAGATAAACTTTGACGGTGACCCCGAAGCCGCCCTGGTTACTTTCAGCAGTCCGGCAGAGACACAACTTGCGTACAGATCTACAGAGGCCGTACTTAACAACCGTTTCATCCGAGTTTTCTGGCATACCAAAGAGAAGGATAATAATGAAGGCGAGACTGAATCTGCTTCCAGTGGAAATACCTCCAATCAGAGTAGAATTCCAGTGGTGGAGCGTCTTGGAACGCAATCTCAGGATCATGTGCCCATGACGCTCGAAAAAGAACCCTTGTCAGAAAATAGCCCTGCAACCGCTGCAAGTGATAATGGAGCCCTTTCCAACAATGCAATGAAGACACCACAGCACGACAAAGTACAGGTAGGTAGATAAGGGTTTACTAAGCAATTCAATTTACCATAGTATTCCTTTCTGAACAGTTCCATGTTAGCATGTTGTTTCATCTGTAGGCTGTTGAGTCCACAAAACGTAATCAGGAAGTTTTGCAAGCTGCGCAAGTCACGTTGAAAAATTTGCAGGAGCAGAGAAAAGTGGAGATGCTGAAAATGTCGAATGATCTGCGGAAACGTCAGCAGATTATGATGGACGAACAGATTGCTCAACAGAAAAAGCTAATCACTAAGCTCGAGAGTGGCTCGTTGAATCCCAAGGAAAGACAAGAGACGCTCAAAGTCATCAAAATGCTCCAGGATAAAGTAACCAAACTGCAAAAGGATTTGGATGACAGCACTCCCACAAAAGCTCTACATCCCCAAAATCACCGGGTCATTGTTGACAATAAGCTGGTGCGTGAAGAGCAGGAAGTGGTTGCGGATATTAGGATAAAGTAACCAAACTGCAAAAGGATTTGGATGACAGCACTCCCACAAAAGCTCTACATCCCCAAAATCACCGGGTCATTGTTGACAATAAGCTGGTGGACGAAGAGCAGAAAGTGGTTGCGGATATTATTGGCGGTAGTGGGGACACTTGATATTTTATAAAACTCAATATTCTTTATAATAAGTTCATATTTATTATATTTTTCCTTTCTATTTTCTACATTAATTATAATTATTGCTTGAATACAATTATATTTAATTTTGAAAAGATGATGTAGTTGTGTGGGCAGAAATGATACTGATAATAATGTCCGGTTATAGCAAATAAGTTCCTTTCGTTTGTACATGTTATAATAAAAATATAAAATGTTTTGTTTGGTTTGGTTAATATCAGTGTGACGAATATTTTCCTTGACTCGTTTATAAATCACTTTTATATCATGGAAGAACGATACATTACTTGATTTTATGTTTAACGGTCTTCCTTGCCTTAATATGTAAAGAGCTACAATGTGGTTACTCAAAACATCTTAAGAAATAAAAGCATTTTTCTTACAAACTATGATTAATTTTTTTGTAATATCATTTATTGAGACATTCTCTCTTTCATATGCGCAATATAATAATAATCATAAATATAACTTAAAAATTTGAACTTCATTAGTCATTACCCTTAATTTATCTCCACTTTATTAAACAGGGAAAAGTACAATATTTTATTATAATTGTTGTATTGGAATTTGGAGTAAACTACAGTGCTATATAAACTGGAACCATACGTATGCTTTATATTCAAGGCTTAATTTAGTTTTATTATTAAAGGTAAAAGTAAGTATACATTAGTACCTGAATTATTATGGGTTTTGCTAAAGCCCGTTAAAAGCTTGGGTTCATAAAGTCAACACCCACAACACCAAGTCCCATAAAGCCATTACTACAACTGAACCTGCAAAGTTTATGAACAAGTTCACAGACTGAATGTAGTGGTTGTGATAATGGTAAGTTTCAACGTGTGCATAGTGCATATACCTATGGTACAATGCTCAATTTGGGATCAAAAGGAATTTTAGGGTGCTTGTTGATTTGTTCTGTCTCGAAAGAAAAAAGAGAGTGTAAACCGATGATGAGAGAGTATATTGTTATTATTCATCTTTTTCTACACTTTTAGTTTTAAGTAATATATTGACTGACTGGAGCCATAGGAGTCTCCACTTGGCGTCTCGGACCTGCCTCAAAGAAATCCCTTATTGTTAGGACACTCAAGGTTCATTGACTACCTATTGTTGTGCTAGGAGATGCGGAAGAAGACAAAAAATATTCAGTCAGTTCACCCACGTCACTTTTTTCCCTACGATCTACGAAATAAATGGTCCCTTTTCACTGGAATTGCGGACAAGTAACATTCAGTGACGAGCAGTCAATCATTATAGACTGGAGTGTGTACCCCGCCTTCCCTATAAGCGGTATAGAAAAGATTGTATTATTTTACAAAAGTGGTGCTGAAAAGAATGCTTATATTATATGACTCATAACTCCATAAACTACACTAAATAATAAATTAATGGTCTGGCTTTGCTGTGAGTCCACGAAGAGCACTTTAGTGCCCGTCAAAATGTACTCATTCAACTACAACAGGTTTCACACATCTTTTGGGTGCGCTATAGAAATCATGCGTAGATTTGCAGAATGCAGGAGAGTAAAAAAGATGTGGTTTATTTCTAAAAGGATGGAGCCGAGCCGCCAACAATGCACATTTTTGCAGACGGATTTAATGGTAATTAATTATGGACACATTTTTTCTAGACGCTGAGCCGTTTAGCTAGAGCTTTTGTTTTTCATGTTTTCATAAAGTTTTCAACATGCACCTTTATGCAATTTTAGTAAATAATGATAGGCATTGAGTTGCAGGGTATGGAACGCGTTATAAATGCAAGTTTTCATTTCACAGTCGAGTTGTCCAGTCGTAAAAAGTTGCTTAAAAAATGACCCATGCGTAAAGCGGTGTCACCAGCCACATAGGACAACAGTATAGTATGCCATTGTGCTGATTCAACTTGTAGGATAATTCTTGTGCAAGGTGTGCAACAGACAGTTTTATGTTACATAAACTTCTTCCATCAATAATAGAAGTGAAACAGAAAGAAATAATAATGCTTGTCTATTCAAAACGCGAACAATATGTAGTAGTTTTCTTCGAAATTCTATTGACCTAAGTGAAACAGAAAGAAATAATAATGCTTGTCTATTCAAAACGCGTACAATACGTTGTAGTTTTCTTCGAAATTCTATTGACCTCGTTCCTTAATTTTCTGAAGCTCAATCAAAGTGCGCGGATGACAAAAGATTACACCTTTTTAGAACAACCACTCCTCTGTACAAGTACCACCACAACAAAAATCGCATTGTATCGTTTCTAGTACCACAGCAAAAATAAATGTCCAACTGAGAGCATTTTATTTTCTCCCCATCATGAACTTCCAAAGAGTATTATTGACAGAGCAAGATTCTTCTCTGGAGTCAATTTTCATCGTCACAATGGATGAATGGATATTCTCTATTGTTCTCACTAAGCTGTACAAGTATTGATATAAGGTTAGTTATATAAGAAAAATATTGAACAATGGAAATAATGTCCTTTTCTTGGATCTCATCCACACACTATATTTTTGTGACATGTTGTTGAAATCAACTTGGCTTTAAAATCTCTTTTCACTGGAAAATCTCTCTTTGAAGAAATGGTAAGGGACATTTTTCTCAACAATATGTGTTGGTAAACACAAACCGATAACACTTGAATTACGAAAAGAACCATTACATTCGTTCGTTAAGAAGACGGTGTAGATTGTAGATAGTAATATAATAACAACAAGAATGCTCATTTCATTTGCCCACCTGCCGAGACCCTTGCTTGTTACCTTTTCTCTGCCTATTGTCCTCGTAAATATAACTTTTACAGCATATTATACAACAAAATTACACAAACAATGACACAACTGTTACACATGAATGATACTTTTAATATGGTGAAAATCACAAGAGGAACAACAGGAACATTTTAATTTAATGTATCTGCGACTCTGAGCAAGTACGATTGCACCAATAATGTGTGTGATGATGATCATTGATCAATTTTTGTATTCATTTTAATGATACTAGTTTCAGGCTTAAACAAAGGTTTGTTATAAAAAATAATACAAAATATCACAAACGAATAAAAAATCAGTACAACGTTATTTCTATTTTATATAAAAATCATCAATTTCAGCTTATCTGGATATTTTCTTGTTAAAGAGGTTATTTTTTTACTTTAAAATTTTCTTAAACCACATAAACTGCCTATGTTCTCGTAAAAGGAAATTATACATTCCTGAAGATTCTACAATCAACCTTGCCTTGCCGTGTTTTGTACTTTTCTAGGTGAAAAAAGTTTTGATTTTTTTTTAATTGCGGCCAAAGCTAAGCTCTAATTCGATTATCGCAACGAAGGTGGTTGTTGCTGCTTCATTAAATGCTCACATTTGCATAATGTAAATGGATGCAACGGCAATAACAGTAAACATTTTCTTTAATGATGTACTTCGGACACCCTGTTCTGAGCAATTTTTCTCTTTTTCTAAACTTTACATGTACCAGAAATGCACATTATTCCGTTCAAATGAATAGTTGCATTGTCACTTAAACTTTCTGTTTCAATAAATGTTACATCCTTAAACAATTCCGAATGCTTTGCTTTAAAAGATTTTCCCATGTTTTCTTGGACAAAGATTGCTTTTGTCAGTTAAGATTTCCTAAATTACGTACTTAAAATGCTAATTGAGCTCGTCTACATTGCCTTGATATAATAAAGCTAGTATGTGCCTAGAGGCATGGGAGTGAAGATAATTCTTTCATTGCCCCAAAACATAAAAACATCATACTCGATTTTGTAAAACACTGCACTGATGAAGCATTTTCTAGCATATTTTTAATGATTTTTTAAACAGTTCAAATTCAATAATTTAAAATAAATATAGATTCACAACTAGAATTGGGCGAATTTGCAAAAATAAAAAACGAATTTCTTACAATGCTACTTCAAGTAGGCAAGTAGTAGTTAAAAATTAATATAAACCTTTTGTAGATATGATATGATATTTAATGGCGTCCTAGGTAAATGGAGATAAGTATTTCAATAACTTTACTTGCATTCTTTGATTTCCCAATCATCTTCATTACGCGCAATAACCCATACAAAGGGATTTATTTCAATGTTGGTGGGCTTTTTATCTTGCCTTATTGTTTTTGAATCTCATGGTATGCAAGAAAGCGAAAGGATTAAAGTTTTTTTGACTACCTATATAAAACCAAGCTCTTAGTATGTACATTAGTACTGTATAATTCCATTGTATTAAGCAGTTCATGGAATTGTGGTTGTGGGTGTAAACTTTTCCTGAAAATTGTGTTGTTTGCATTATAATACATTTTTTCCTTCAACATTTCGTAATCCAATTCTACAAAATATATTTGCACATATTTACCTACATCGATCGTATTTATTTACAATTTAACGAAACTTGAGAGACTAGATTTTAAATGTTCAGAAATTTTCCACAAATTTCGTTTTTGTTTTATGTCGTCTTTCTCCTGTCAGTCTTAAAATTACATGTAAATTGCCAAAACAAGAAAGACAAATACATTTTTTCAAAATATTTATGAGAAAACGTGCAATCTCACACGTACATACACCATTTACTGTCTCTATTCAGTCAGAGTTGATAAGGTCAAATTCAATAGAAGGTGGTTTGATAAAAAAAATATTAGCATTCCTATTGAATATTTTAACAGGCGATGATATTCATTGATTTAGAAATAAATTTCATCACATGGCATATGAAATAAATTGTTGAGTAGACACTTTACATCATCACACTATATACCTACCTACTTTATATTATTAGATGTCGGCAAATAAGCTTTTTAAGCTTAAAAAGTAATAAAAACGACAAATACTGTGTGGTAATAATTATAATTATAATCACTGGATCATGCCATGCATACCCTTTAACAGAGGCATTTTAATAGGATCGCATGTCCACTGCATTCTTTATTTATAATGCAGCCAGTGAGAGGTCCTGTTTCTGAAAAAATTCTCGGTATACGCAAGTCTTTGTAGTGGTAGAACACTGATAAGATAGGTTAAAAAAGGGTATTGATGCCTTTGTCTTTTTTATCCTGGTTAACAACTAACTTGTGCGGCTCTTCATTGTCTTCTTCTCGGAATGTGAATTGATTTTTTTTCAACAGGTAAGCTTATGCGTTTGTGCTCATCATCATTGCAAGATAGACATGTATCCAGTCTGGAAAGGAGTCCCCTTAGTCCCCAGTAGTGGTATGACAGTAATAGTACATCAGAAAATACCTGCTCGTTCTTTATAATATTTCTCGTCAGTCATGCTGAACAAATACCAATTTCATGAGCACGCATTTACTCTATCCATAAAATATACCCATTATGAAAATACTCATTCTACTTTCAATCACACCTTTTCGGCTTACCTCGTGTAGCAAGCAGCCCATAAAAATAAAATACTTCACCTGGCATAGAGCAACATAATTATAGCATTGAGCAGTTTACTTGTTGTAGTTGTAAAAAAACGCTGAATCACATTACATGCTCCTTTTTGACTGGAGTGGACAGAGAATGCAAAAGCAAATACAGTGACTAGTCAAAGTGAGCAATAATCTAATCCTAATCCACTGTACTCATTCCGGTACAGCATCAAATATCAAAGTCACCACAACTTTCTTTTTTATACTCCAACTGCACATGAACACCTTTTTCAAGTTTCTTGCTTTTATTACCATAAATACTCATTAAGATGATGGCGGTACAAAAAGGTACATAGCTTTCAGGCCAACAGACTTTCTGTGTCCATTAAAATATCGGTAGTAAAAGGGGATAAATACTAAAATAAAAAATGAACTGCTTCATAAGATTCAAGAAGGAGTCTGAGTATAGTATGGTCAAAACTATGCCATATCGTAATTGCATGTTTTCAAAATAGACAAAGACAAAGAAAAAACTGTTATTGCCTGTACGCGTTATTGTTTACGTTTATACTTATTCATTATTATCAAGCGTAAAATGATATTTAGAGAAAGCCCAGAGAATCCAGTAACATTTTACATAATAAGTCTACTGACCAGAGAAAGAACCTTAAAGAGCATCAAAAACTCCACCGTTTTTACCGCATGTATACGTTACGTGATGATGAATATTATGGACTATTTAGTTGGACATTACTACAAGATAAATCAGTGTTTGTTGTACTTTCCTAGGAAAATGTATCTAGTTTTAGGTTTTGTGCTGTTTAAAAAATGTAATATGAGCACAGAAATCTTTGTGTGATTCCTACG
>JAANSP010000929.1:0-17738 GCA_036850745.1 Homidia socia
ATGAAGATGATGTGCTTTGAAGTGCACCTGTCAAGATGTATATCACCCGCTCCCTTTTAAGATGATCAATAAAAAAGCGCTGTTTGCAAAAGTGAAAGAATGCAAGGATGCATCCGTATGTCACACTATGATCGCTTACTTGAGGGTACCTTAGTAGCAGTGCCACAATTACAAATGCCTTTACTCCTAATGTGTATTGTAAAGAGTTGTATGTACTTGTTGAGGAGATTTATGTTTATAGCAACAGCGCACACATGAGCAGCGTAATGATTACCAACCGCAAAGTTATTTTAGAGTTATTGTTTTCAACGGCGTTATGTGCTCTGAAAGGACAACAAAGGTGACTAGGTGATCAATGACATGCGGTGGTAGAGCATTATATATTTATAAACAGGATTTTTGGGTTGTTCTCGTGTTGTATTAAAACTGTGATAATAAGAACAGAGAAACGAGAATGTTAACTGTTTACTCTAGATTTCAGGTAGAGTTGTTTAATGCCGAGAGAGTACATAATTAAAGTAAGAGTTACGGTGATTGTGCTAGTGAATACGAAAATGGTCGATTAAAAAATCCGATAAAAGTAATTGCTAATATTGATTCTGCTAAAGTGATTTTAATGGAAGGACCTCACAAGAAGACTTGCTGTCATTAAAATTTCTAATTTTGATAGAGCGACCGGCGAAATTAAAGCAAGAGTTACGGTGATTGTGCTAGTGAATACGAAAATTGTCGATTAAAAAATCCGATAAAAGTAATTGCTAATATTGATTCTGCTAAAGTGATTTTAATGGAAGGACCTCACAAGAAGACTTGCTGTCATTAAAATTTCAAATTTTGATAGAGCGACCGGCGACCGTCTTGTACCAGCACTTTTAAGCTGTAAATAGACTATCTTATAGTATTTATTGCAACTTAACCTCAATTTTTATTTTAAAAAATACCTATTAGAATGTAAGTGCTAGAACATGAAATTATTTTCTGATTCTGCTCCAGTGTATTTTTACTTGAAATAACAATTGGATTGTAAAAGTAAAAACATGTCGTCTGATGCGCAGGTTAATTTTTAAATTGCCTCCAAATCAAGTACCATCATACGACCTACTACTTGGCATTTCAAGATTATCTGTCAGGTTTGAGAACTGAGAAGTGAAAAAGTTAAACAAAGCTGAATGCTATCGTGCTGAGTGAAAAGATTTTGATCCTAATCCACAACTATCGAAATTAGTACAAATAGTTTTTAAGACTTAGTGCTGGAAAAAATGAAGCCGCTAAAACGTCGAGGACAACACGTTGCTCGTTTAAATGGATGGCCCAACAGTCAAATTGTGCATAAACTGCGTTAGCATGTTCAAATATCTAGGTATATCAACAACTGAACCAATTCATGTGTAGATAGATAATAAATAAGACCATTTCCTTTTTTGACATTTTATTTGGCCATAAAGTTAATGTGTCTACAGAAAATGAAATGCCTGACATTTATTTTGGCGATGCAGCGCAAAATGCAACATTTCATATTTGTCTGTTGAGAGTCCACATTATTCTAGCTTGTGATTTGTCATGGTAGGTAGTATAGCGCGGCATAATGTATGCACGTGTACACGAAAATCCTAATTCCTAATGATACTGAAAGGTTCTCGTTTAAACTGATGAGACAGCAGGCGAACCAGCAGTTTTTTAAAGGAAATGTCAATAAAATAGTTGTTGATAATTTACCATAATCATAAAAGACCTTTACCTTCACTGGTTCCACAAAAAAAATTATCAAGTGTCATAAAGGCAATTTTAACTGCTACGGTTGCTTTTATTCGCCACAAATCTGTAAGCATTTCAATGGCGACAAGGAATTTTTAATGGGAGGATCTTGCACTTTATTTATTTTATGATTTTATTTTTCGAAATCTACTTTACCTGAGCAGCAGCGCCAGTGGAGAGTACTGAATTCTGATTGTATGAGTTTAAAACATTAAACAGGCCTGACGACGCCAACAATCATTGATGAAAGCCGAGCATTAGGTAGTTTAAATTAAACCTTTCAGCACAATATCTACATGTCCAAGTCACGTGAAGTGTCATAAAGGCAATTTTAACTGCTACGGTTCCTTTTATTCGCCACAAATCTGTAAGCATTTCAATGGCGACAGGGGATTTTTAATGGGAGGATCTTGCACTTTATTTATTTTATGATTTTATTTTTCGAAATCTATTTTACCTGAGCAGCAGCGCCAGTGGAGAGCACTGAATTCTGATTGTATGAGTT
Organism: Homidia socia; assembly: GCA_036850745.1. Lineage (NCBI taxonomy): Eukaryota > Metazoa > Arthropoda > Collembola > Entomobryomorpha > Entomobryidae > Homidia > Homidia socia. The sequence goes on from JAANSP010000929.1 coordinate 2,261, forward strand.
TAAAACATTAAACAGGCCCGACGACGCCAACAATCATTGATGAAAGCTGAGCATATAGGTATTTTAAATTAAACCTTTCAGCACAATTTCTACATGTCCAAGTCACGTGTGTACAGGTTTAATAATTGCTCCATTTATATCTACACAGGAGGTTTTTGCATGTTACTGGCATTGTTGTGGTGTGGCACTCTACGAAAAACTATGTTGACTGTGAGTGCACTCGAGAAAAATGTAGCAATGTCATGTACTAGGATGTTTATGCAAATTTATAAGACTACACAAAAGAAACATCGTCCAGCAGCAGTAGTATTATTAATGGCATCAGTGGTATCTCAATATCTAAATCGGCACAATTACAGTGGGACGGTGGTAGTGGCTCTCAAGCTAAAAAAACATTTTTACCATAAATCAATAGTGTTTTCTAAAGGAGATATCGTTCTTACTTTTGTACAATTACTGTAACACTGACGACTTTATTGGATATAACTCGTGACGTGCCAACAGAATTAGATGGTGTGGCCTTGCCTGCTTGTTTGAAACCTATGATTTTTTGGTGAAAAAAAAATAATTGACTAAGCGAGATTTGATTGAATGAATAGTCAAGATGAAGAAAATTACTGATTTTTTTTGAAATTTCATAGTAAATAAATAGCTTTTATGAAGGATTGTATGATGATGGTAATGAGATTAATGTCATAAAGTCATGTAGATGATGATGGCGATGGGAGGACGGTGTTGCCAACAACAACAGTGCCAAGTCCACACAGCAAATTACATACCAGCACCACCACTACTACTGTATATATTATTATATGGGCATGGGTAGTAATCGATAATTTTTTTCATCTGTCAGCATTCAAATCTGTACTTGAATTTCGAATGACCGCAGATAAATCTTAATTTTTGCATAAATTTTGTCGATGACAGGCCAGTATAATGTGTATGGCTAGATTGGTAGTAGCTACATGAATAAGATATACTACAACTACCGAATGTCTACGTATCGATTTGCATTATTGTGATCATACAAACATTATTTTTAGAGCATTAAGTTTTACTGCAATTCGATTAGATTAAATTACATGTCTATTTAAGTAGGCTGACTAGTGTTCAAGACCGGTTTGAACTGTTTATGAACTTTACTGTCTTAGAAATTTAAGCAAATGTCATAAAAATATTTTTTTTGCTTGCTTTGCAAGAAATTGTCTACTTTTCAAAAGAAAGGTGTACACAAACAGTTTAATTCCAAACGCAAAAACCAAGGACTCAGCCCATCGTCTATCGTTCTTCTTGTTGAAACTACGTTCTCTCTAGGGCACTTGATGGTAATTGCAGTCAAGTTATTACCTTTAATATATACCTAAGTAAAAATTATGCGAATATAAAGGTTTTCACAAATGTTCTTTTTAAGTACAAATTTTCACTGAAAGATAATGCGAGTTTGCACTGAACTTGTATAGAGATGTTATATTACTATAATTATCGAAATTGCACAAATTCAGAATAATTTATTTGCCATTGTATTGTAATTGAATTGCTGGGGCAGCATTGGACATTAAAGACAAGGACACACATTTTTATCATTCTCTATTTGTGAATTTTGGGTCGGTCCTCTATACAAAAGCGTCACTTTTTTTAGAAAACGAACAGTAGAATTACGCATTTTGGTGGTTAGAAAAATTATATAAAAGGCTCTCTGGTTTGTTGAAATGCAAAAACCCTTTTTAAGGGACACCGCGAACCTCACTTTAAAAGGTAATCACCATCAACCATGTTTGGTTTATCATCAGGATTGCAAAAGTACAAGTAATGTTGATTGATTGATCGATATATAATTGTTTCTATGAATTTTATGCAAGTACATTTTGGCATGTATTTACTGGATTATGGAGGCAACCATTTTATGTTCGGTGGTGTTGGTAGTGGGATTGTCATGCTTTCGAATTACTGTCTATCTATTTAGCGTGTTACGAAACTTTTACTAACCACTTTGGTACGTAAACATTAAAAAACGTCTGTAATGCATTACAAAACTAATGATCTGTTGCCATACAATAGTTTTTATGCATTTAGAATTTCTTTCAATTGGCGCATACACTTTTTTTTCAAAAAAAAGAAGAGAGAATATTTTGTTTGCATATAATTTGTTAAGTAGTACCCCGTTGAAACTGTTATTCGACAAGAAGATGTTTTGTCAAGTTTTTGTCCAACGCTCTAAACCGCACGACAAAGGGATGAAAGTGGTACAGAGATACAACAACAGCAATAAATGAACGGTTTTACTATATGAACATTGATTTTATTGCACCAATTGCCACTCATGCATCAGTAGTAACAAAAGTAGAAAAATATTTGAGAGACAATCATTTTGAAGAAGAAACTGAATGAAGCATGAAGAATAATAATGTGATGATGACGATGCCTAATTTGTTTCTTTTCAGAGGGACATGTGTGTGTGTGTGTGTGTGTGTCTGAGTGAGTGAGAACGTGAGCGAAAGTGTGTGCGAATACAGTGAACACCATTTAGCTCTTTGAAAAATCCTTTTGTACAATGATGATAAGGCTTTGATGAAAGAAATGTGCAAAATTGTTCGAGGAGATTTTAGAGAACTTTGAATTACACATTATTCGTTTATTACGTGATATGTTGCGTTTTAAGCTCGAGTATTTTTAAAAGACTTTTAGTGTTACAGGACTTATTACTGACAAAAAAATTTGATGAGGAGAAATTATATCACATTTTAAAATGACATTTTTCAGATTTCTTTTTTCAGCTGCGTAAAGTGTTGAAAATTTTTAAGTCTAACTTTTTGGGACAAAAACTAGATCGGACAAGATTACTGATGTGATAAGTACTTATATTTACACGATACCCTTAGTACACAAATCCTTCCAAAATTATGTGATACCAGCAGCATGAAATAGCGGAAATTGGTCGTTGATAAATGATCAATTCTCCATTTACCAAACGACATGAAATAAAGCAAGTGTAAGAATATGTAAGAAAACACATGTATTGTGCATTCGTTCAAAATTTACACAACTCCTTTGTGGTCGATGATGTATACTGCTAAAAAAGTGTGTGAATATTGTATAGATGTCATGAGTGTTACAAAAAGTATCGATCAATATCTACTTGGGTCACAACCTCCAAGACATTTTTTGTCGTTCCGAGTTTCCTTTTGATCTTCATTGGCCTTCCTTCCGCTCGTATTTCATAGTCGCTCGATTGCGCTTACTAAAGCCATTGCTTTCAACAATACCTTAATGTAGAATCGCATTAAAAACATAGGTATTTGCTTTCAATCAGTGCGGTTTGACAAACGGCAATAAACTTGTTTCATGAAGTAATGCAAATTAACCAGAACATTTAATGAGTCTTTTAATTAAAAGTCAATTTCTTCAAGCACGTTGTCGTTGTGCCTGTTTCCATGTTGCATTGAATAATAATAGTAAAAAAAACTGCATTTAATCTTTCTTTCCTCGCCTTTTTTACGGGAATCTGAACAAATGAAGTTTGGCTAGTAAGGCTGTTGCATATACCGTCAACAACAAGAAAATAGCTGCATGGACGAGTTATTTATTTAAATACTAGCTGAGCAATAAATCATAACGCAGGTCGCAGCAGACCGTTTGAATTTGAATACAGGAATGGTTATTAAAGAGAAATAATAAAATTCAACAATGAATGAATGAGATCTATATTTATGTGCCTTAAAGTTGTGCCTACGTGCAGGACTTGTTCGGTGAATGCCGACGCTATGAAAGAAGAAATAAACGTTAGTTTGTGGAGATATTATAACTCAGATTTACTTTTCTGCATAATATACATACATGCTGTGTGTTGGCGCGTCTCTAGGAGCTGCAGTATTACGATTTGAAATCTGCGTCACGTTTTCCATTACCTGAATCGAATGTTGCTTGCGGGATGGTAGTGTGCTGTTATCATCTTTGACACGAAATCAAATGTGAGTGCACACATGGAGGTCCATTTTATTAATAATTTTCATGTTGCTCTACAGCTTCATTATTGGTCGTGTTCAATTTTATTTTTTATTGGAAAGATGATACTCAAAGTGGTCATGATTTCAATTTTTATGAGTCAGCAGTGCACTTTGTATGTTTTTACTAAAATTCTAAATGATGACGGTACTGGTGTGGTACTACACAAGATAAAAACATAAGATGGCAGTTATTATAGAATTGTGCGAACTATGAGAGACAAAGTTGGTCATTTCATGAACTACTTTGAGTATCAAGACGTGGCGCGTTACTAAATTATTTTTTATGCAAGTCCATTTCAAAGGATGGTTGAATGGTGCATTTTCATTTTCAGAATTAATTAGTGTAGACTGTTAAGTTAAATAAATAGTAGATATTTTAAGTATAAAACAGGTCAAATATTTGACTATAGAAAATTCCCAAGCAGCAATGTTTTGATGGCGCCATGAAAAGAAAGTGAAAGTAAACTCATGTAAAATCTTAAAGGTTGGTTGAATGGTGCATTTTCATTTTCAGAATTAATTAGTGTAGACTGTTAAGTTTAATAAATAGTAGATATTTTAAGTATAAAACAGGTCAAATATTTGACTATAGAAAATTCCCAAACAGCAATGTTTTGATGGCGCCATGAAAAGAAAGTGAAAGTAAACTCATGTAAAATCTTTAGTGGTGGAGAAATAAAGCTTCTAATTTGATTGCATTGCAAATATTTTATAGATTTGATTTAATATACTTAATTTAATAATTGTCACTCGGTTATTGCCCATTTTTAGTTGGGTAATAAAAACGGTAATGTAGTTTCGTAAAAACTTGTAACGAGTGCCATACGACGAGCCAAGTTGTCCGACCAAAGCCATGCTCATCTTTCTGCGATGGCACATGGTTGTAAGAAAAAGCTTTAATCAGTCCCGCTGTTTGACAACTCAGTAGGACTTTTCAAATGAAATTTGAATCCTTCTTCATTAGTTGGGTAATAAAAACCGTAATGTAGTTTCGTAAAAACTTGTAACGAGTGCCATACGACGAGCCAAGTTGTCCGACCAAAGCCATGCTCATCTTTCTGCGATGGCACATGTTTGTAAGAAAACGCTTTAATCAGTCCCGCTGTCTGACAACTCAGTAGGACTTTTCAAATGAAATTTGAATCCTTCTTCTAGCCAAAAAGACAATGAACGGAATGACCAAAGATTACTATCTCACGGCGGAAATGGTTCCACGCAAACCGTATCAAAACAGTTTAAGTAGCGTAACAGTTGTTTTTTATAGCTGAAGAGTTTGCGTCAGTTTGCAATTTTGCATAAAAAATGTCGTAGCCATTGAAAAGTTACATTAAAAACAAAGATTGACGAGTGAGCACCTGCTGGTTTTACTAGAAAAAAAAGTTAGTGCTCAATTCTACTGCTGTAGATTTATATTCGGTGTGACTTTTTTTAAATTTGAAAAAAAGAAACACAGGATTGATGCAATTTTTGATGTGATATGAAAACGTCCGCATGCTGCGTTAGTGAATGACGGAGACAATAGAAAAAGTGAGATATTTTGGCAAGTGGTTTGCCTACATTTTTGCTTCATTGTGGAAAATGTCGAAATGGTAAAAAATGTCGTGCAGTTTGCAGCGACACACCGAATTCATAAACTATTGCTAAATTTACCAAGTATTTTTTCAGGTTTTAATGTTGTAGCGAAACAACAGTAAAATGTTTACATATTCTCATTTCATTCGACTGTTGAAAAAACAAACCCTAGTGAAAAAATTGGTCATTATTATCTACTCTGGTGACTTGACCGCAAACAATTTGAAATGATTGTAGGCATGAAGATGTGTCAGTCAGTAGATTTTATACGTAATAATTCGTGAATTAAGTACCTGAACAAGTGTCATAAACGACATGTGTGTTTATATATTTTTTGTTGATTGTGTTATTCCTTCCTACAAAATTCACTGCTCACAGTAAATTTAGTACATTCATGTTACCATGAATCTATACTTGTTTATTTATTTGTGTGATCAAGGTTGAAACAGATTAAACAAGTCTCGCATTTTTATTTAAAAAAATGAATTTACAGGTTTAACTTGGTTATTGGTGGTGTTGAGTTACTACTTGCTACCAACCTGTAATGTAATCAATTATTGAGTTGTTTCAGTACGACAACAGCAATTATAAAGACTGCTACTGGTTTATTGAGTGCTTTCTCATTTAATTTAAAAATAATGAATATTAATGCATTTTCTAAAAAAAATAACAAGGGATTGGCATCAGAAACCATTTTGAAATATTTGCTACACAGGGCAGAAATTTAGAGCTATTAAAGATATTTTACAGAGAGATTTGTTTTGAAAATGCAATATTCACACTTGCTTAAAACAGAATTGTTCGTTCAAATGTCAGCAACATGCAAAACAAAACATTTACATTTGACACTTTTTTAAATTTTCAATGTCATGTCAAGAGTGACTAGTGAATGCTTTTAACGACGGCTCGCTCGTGACCCAACATGATGGCTGATGAGCGTTTTGTGAACTTTCACAATCTCAAATTTAATCATTTTAGTCAGTTGTGTGCAGGTTCGAAGAATCATTCTTTCATTTTAGGGCAGTAACTATATCCGTTCATAATCAAATTTTACCTGATGCAATAGCATGCTCAATATAGCTAAATACATGAATCAATTTATCCTCTTGTTTTTTAGTTGTGATATGTTTCTCAGTGATGATATCGCCATCGTCAAAACACGTATATGTAAATACATAAAATATCGTATTTCATTATTCATTGTATTCCCATTTCATCGTCACTCAACCCATCTTCATTAATGGAGTATTTAGTTGATTATTTCAACATTACAAATGGACTGAGGAATGACAGTTACTTCATGCAAAATACAAACAATGGAGTTTGTCAATCATTTACTCTAACTCTGACATTTATTTTATTTACCTGTTGTCACTCATTTTCTCATTGTCTTAGGCAGCTCTCATTAGTAGAAAAACACTAATAAAAGTTATTTTGCACGATATATTACCTACCTGTGTGTATATGTAAAAATTAAAAATGAATAGTTTAAAAGCTTATCACGAAGGTCAGCCATGCCTGGAAGCAAATCGAGTGTTAAATGACCACATTGTCTTTGTATGTAGTTTAATGATGCACGTAAAAAACGTTAAGCCATTACAGATGAAAAGAAGATATCGTGCCAGCTATTATCCTAACCATTTTTAGGTATATACATACACATAATATGCGTTTTTGAACTTTCTTGTAGGCAACAAGAATAAGCTAGGTAGTAAATTTTAATCATTGGCGAGTAATAATCAGCAATCAACCAAATTAACTGAAATTCCTCTGGAAGGTCAAAATTCAATCGTTTTGTCTGGCTTCGAGTTTCCTGTAAAACATGTACTGTCGTTGTTCCACATTCATGCAATCACTCGTCACGGATATTTTTTTCAAGGTGTAAACATGTCATATCAAGATTTTCTAATTCACAAGTTTTGTTTGGCTACTTGTAGTTTTCTTGGTATATTTAAAATGCATGATGAACTTGAGCATAAATGATTACAATCTATGTTTTTAAAATTACAGACTGCCCTTACATCTGACCTGAAGCGACCCAGCTCAGCCCTTGAAACAACGCGGATGTCCCAGCTCGAAACTTTAGAAGCAAAGGTAAAAAAATAACAACTACACACACGATGTGTACATTCTCACTATATATTTCATTTGTAATTTTGGAACTTTATGACCAAACATGGTGAAGCCATTTTTTCTTTACCTGTCAGCGCTCGCAATTAAAACAACTAATAGCTATTCTTAAGAACTTTATGACCAAACATGGTGAAGCCATTTTTTCTTTACCTGTCAGCGCTCGCAATTAAAACAACTAATAGTTATTCTTAACGAACTTTGTTTTAACCCACAAATTACAAATCTATAAACCCCTTGAAAAGAAGTGCCATATGTGAAGGGAAAGGGAACTCACTTTCGCCAAGTTTAGATTTTAGCACATTTTCTACAGAGTATTTAAAAGAATGCAGGCAGTTGCTAAAACCGTGTGTATCCCGCTATGATGATGACTATATTTAAGAATGTAAATTTCACAACCATGTATGAGTGAATTTAGCACTTAATCACTACAACAGATTATTATAATTAACGCGATGAGACGCTCACGTGGCGTTTCCTAATCTTTTACGACTTTGAACTAACTGTGATGACTGCTAGAGGGATGGGAAGAGACGTGCATGAATTTGCATATTATCCTCTTAAAATCTGACCATATATGTAGACCCTCTTATCTAATGATTGAATGTAACATTTAAAGTGTTTAGGAGGATAATACACCTAGCGCAACTGACCGGCTAATTAAAGCGACAATCTGTTGTTGGAGTACCAACATTTTTGACGACAACCCTTGAATTGTACGTTAATTAAAACGTGCTCAGTCAGATGTCGATGATGATAGAATACAAATATGATGAGATGAATCATCTCAAATGATTAATGCAAAGGAAAAATATCAGCCATCACTCAATGAAAATGAATAACTGTAAAGTTCCGGAGGGGAAAGTCAGCGTAATATAGTTAAGTATGGGGTATTAATGAGGCTAAAAAGTCCTTCAGAGTATGCAGAGATAGATAGGTGCATATATTGTTCAGTAAAGATCGGGAATAAATTTATTTTCCAAACTTGGGATTAAGAAGGTTTTAGCAATCCGTTACTTATTCCTACTACAGTTTAAAGATATTTTAAAGGTTACGCAATGCGCAATAACTTGTACTCTAGCAATTATCACTATGTTTATTTTACTAATTGGTCAATTTATTTTTTTACCTTTTTAGATGGCAAGCATTGAAGTTTCCCTATCCAAACTTGGAGCCCTACCAAGACGTAAACGGAATGGAATTTTGCCGGGTGTGGCACGCTCCCTCCATAACTCTCACATTGGAAGCATGAACGGAACAGTTTCCCAAGCTGTGACCAGGGAGTTTCACAAAGAGATTGATTTCTTGAAGCAATGTGTTCGCGANTTCCCAAGCTGTGACCAGGGAGTTTCACAAAGAGATTGATTTCTTGAAGCAATGTGTTCGCGACAAGGAAAACTTAATTTTAAAGTGAGTATATTATCAAGTCATTGTATTCTCCGCATCCTTTGACTTGCATGTATGGAGTCGTGAGTCGTTCTGTTTTCTTTGTTTCATGCCTAAAAGCAAATCTCTACAGTGTAACTTCATGCTTAGCTTGTAGAAGTGTAGGGTTGCAATTAACATAAAAATGTGAGCAATAGAACATGATTTATTTGCTTCATAGATTTCCACCGTGTTAAATTAAAAATGGATCATGATATCCAATTTAAAAGATAAACAATACAAAAATTGCATGATCATCTCTCATTCATCAATTTTATAAACAAGTGAGGCGACAGTTAATGTCAAATAGGCTATATTTTATACCGAAATGAACTAAAATAAATATATTTAGTAGTGGTTGGTGATAATAAGAAAAATTTGCAAGATGCTTAATAATCAAACAGCCCAAGCAAGCAATAATAATAATAATAATAAAATGACCTATAGCTTGTCGCTCAGAAATAGATTCTGTAGACAAAAAATAGTTATCAGATTATTATCTAGCAAGAGTCAATAATATATCATGAACAAATCAGAAAATAGATGATGATTACGATAAGTAATCTTGTATGGCATGTACATGTGTAGTAATAATAATAATTGCAGCTTACCAAGTGTGCTCTCTGCTGCCGACAAGTGGACGGTGTACAATGCAATAAATTATATTACAAATTATCATTTTTCCTCCGACTCAAGTTGCCTTTGTATCCAATTTTGTTACAAGCAAATAATTGCTTTTCTCATTTTCCCTTTCAATACCACTAATTACCTTTCTTAATGAGTTTATGTGGTATTACTTTGTCGACAGTCGACGCTTTGCTGCTACTCACTTCTTCTTGATGTGTTTGCTTGCTCAAGTAAAAGGGCTGGTCTGTTTTTATGGAGTTCTTTGACAAACCGTTATTGCTATTTTTTATTATTATATTTTACAAGATGATAATGAATTATTTCTGTATTTGCTTTAATGGTGGCACGAGCCGCTATATATTATCACCATTTGGAATTCGTAATGAGTTTTTACTATTGCCATATGATATAAATATTATAATATGCGTAGACAGATTACCTGCATATATACATGGTAAATGCCTTAACTAAATATCAAATATTATGTACGCGATAACTTACCTCTTTTTGCTGTCAGTTTTTGACTGTCTAAATAAATTCCACGACAATTAGCGAAATGAAAAGTGAAATTAAAACATCATTAGTACAAACAATTATGTTGAAAATATCAAATAGCTCATGCTATATTTTGTCTCTTAAAAACTAAAAGCGTAATTTCGGAGATAAATTTAAAAGTTCAATGCGAGATAGAGCGGTTGAGACAGAGCACGTGGATTATTCAGTGAAAGATATAATAATAACAATAAAAATTTTTTTTATTTTTTATGACCACCATGAATCATACTACATAATATGAACTTTGGTCGTAGGAATGTTAAAATGCGTGCAAAATAAAAAAAAGTCAGACAGAGAGGTAATAAAATGTCGCATCGCACATGTGTGGTATGCAAAAATTTGCTCCTTTAAGCCTACAATTTCAATTTGGGTCAATAAAAGATTTCATTTCACTGTAAGCTCTCCTCTGCCATTATTACAAAGATGAAACCACATTGTTATTGTTATTTTTTATTCTAAAGACAATGGTACATACATTGCGTAGTAGTGGTGGGGGTAGGTAGGTATGTATGTATGAAAAATCAGATTCAAGGTAAAATATGAACTTTATTTTTATCGCGAAAAGGCATAGTCATCAAATGTCATTATGTAACTTGAGCTTGAAATTATGGATTTCATACCTGATTATTACAATATTTATCACTTTTTTGTTCACTTTTCAATGCTATTATGAGGGCCCATATCATACATAGCTCTACTTGTATGCTACTCATTATTATGATTAAAAATTATTCATCTTTTGCCATGTCCCTTTTTTCTTATTCTATTATTGTCGGTTGGAAAATGACCTGTCACAGAGACATCGCCAAATGATTTAGATTCTTTTTATTTTCTATTCATTTTTAATAGAAATTTTCATTATTTCAAAGTGGTATGATACTCAAGTTTGTGGTATTGTCAAGTTAATTCACTATTATTTTTGTTATTACTGTTGTAGAACTTTTCGTAACTTTTTATGCATTTGATCGCAAGTTGTGTTGTTGGGTGTTCAGTAAACCGCTGCCATTGAATAAGAAATAATTCGTTACTCATATCAAATCAACTCATCATCCCCTCGGTTATATTTCTTTAAAGTTTAATACGTTTACGACAAGAGATAACAGTACCAATTGTTTTAAGATTAACTTTACAATCTAAAAATATACATTTTTTTCTGAAAACTTAAACATCAGCAGAGTACTTAAACCTCAGTAGCACGTCGCATGACATCCGGCCAGCGTTTCAGCTCACACAGCAAATACCTATATGGAAACACCCATTAAGCAGTTTCTTTATTCTCAATGGGAAATATACTGCTTTCAAACGAGCAAATGCAAAGTTATGCACATATAATGATTCTTATAAATATAAATATATTTGACATATGTGGTAACAGTACAATAATTTATCTTTTAACCTTGCATACAAAACTCTAGTGTAATTCAAACAAATTATTTGTATATTTAGTAAGAATCAACAGTTGTTATTTTAGCTGTGAAAAATGTTAACTTTTTCATCAACAGTGTCTGGCTGGGTTGCTGATGAAAATATTGCACCGTTTGTTTTTAAGCGTGTTGTGAACAACAGGAGGGTGTTTTGCCTTTTGCGTGAGAGATAACTTAGTATGGCATGTGCTAGTGTTGATTTTCGCTGATAATATTTTTACTTACCTTGGCTTCTGTAGATGAGAATAAAGTAGGATTGCAAATAAATGCGCTGTTTTCTTTGGGAAAATTATTTGTTTAAGAGTGTCATGCTATATGATGATGCATGCTCTCGTTGTTATTGCTATAAAATAATGCAAACATAAAAGTTACCAGTTTGTGTTAAACAATGCAGTCAAGTTATATAACTTATTATAATATAATTATTATACATACGCATACCAACAGAACTGTAAAGAGATCTCTATCTTTCATTATGCTTCTTTAACATTTTGTAATTGCAACAAATAAGGCAATCATGTTTTCTGTGTGCTCACGTTTGTCACATCCACAACAAATAATGCCTTTCTTTGTGCTTTAATAAATAATTAATATTAATAATATTAATAGCACTACAGTTTGCTGGTGGCTGGCAATGAAATTAAATGTGTTGAAGATTTACCAATAATGATGGAACACACGCGACCAGAACAAAGCACACACGTTCTAAATACAATGCCATGTTTGAATTGTTTTTCTTTGGGAACGTTGTATTATAAAAATTGGTAGCATTTGTAAGTATGTAAGTATCTATGAAAATCAACACACTTCATTTGAAAACTGACACAACTTGGAGCTACAAGCATAAACGGCGAGTCTACGTGTCTTTCTCAAATAAAAGATAGGACATAATAATAATATTTTCAAATGGTGTGCTTGTTTTTTATTTGTGTGGCATTTGGTGTAGTTACAATTAGTACTATTGAGAATTAATTTGTGACAACTTTGGACAAGTCCACCCACACTTCAACAACGCGCAGCTAAACGTGCGCACGTAAAAGAAATATAACAAAAGAGGCATATGAACGGAACAAAATTTAATTGTCTTTATATCATACATTTCTGTGGAAATCGAGGATATCTTGTTTGCATCTTATACGAATGTGAGGCGAAAAAGGCGATTTGTATTGTTGTGAAAAATACTCTAAAAAGGAGAATTCAACTATTATAACAATAAACTTGATTAAAAAATATCATATTTTTTAAGAAATATCCTGCGGATTATCTCGGTCTACTGCAATTAAAAATGTGTTGAGTTGAAACTGTTCGAATGCGGTTGTGTGTGGGCGCTAAGAGTTGTCTTAATATATGCGAATACAACATATAAATTGCAAAGAAAGGTGTACTATAAAAATGGCTTTGAAACCGATAAAAATGTCGTCACCATCTTTTTCTTCAACTGAATCTCCGAATATTTTTTGAGATATAACTTTTCCTAAGCTCATCAAGTTTACTTATCACTCAGTTGGTGTCAAAAGACATGTCTGCAGAATTTTTTTATCGCCAAGAAGAAGACTAGTTGAATCATTATTTCAGTGAGTGGATTTATTTGGTAGCTTGTTCAAGTCCTTGTAATTGTAATAATTTTTTCGTGTTTGGGTGATATGGTGGGTAGTGGATGAGTAATTGGCCAAAAAGCGAAAAAACTGCACGGTAGATGCTGTTGTTAGGTGTCATCCATAAATTATGTGACACTTTAAGAATATCTTGTATTGTGCCCTTAACACTGTTTCACTTATATTAATTGGAATGATCTCGTTGTTGCATGCTTATTATTATTCTATTGTGAATACTCAGCAAGTTACAAAAAAATGTGTCTACCTTTGCGTTCTTTGTAAATTCCGTCTGATTTGAACAAAGAGATAACAGGAATAATAAGAGTGCACCTTGAATCGTGAAATGTTTGCTAATCGGAATGGAACGACAATTTTTATTTGATTAACGTCTATTTACGGCCGGGCCGATATGTGTTGCGTAATGGACAAGTAGACACTAAGCAGATTATTTTATATTGTTTGTTGAGGTGAATTTTTTCTGCCAACCAGATCAAGATTATGAATGGACTCCATGCATGCAAACAACTTTTTTTTACCTGAATAGACTATGAATGCCAAATTGTCTGCCGTCTCTGTTATAATATAATCCATATTGTTGTGTGGGAGTGAAAAGAAGATATTATTGCAACATATAATATTTTCCATATCGATTCATCTCTACAGAAAAAAAATCTTTGTGCATGTGTGCCTTGTGTTGTAAAGCGCTTGTTTTGCTTTTCAATTATCTAAATGTTTTTGGCTTTATACTATGACAGTTTACAAGCTCAGCTAAGGAAGCTGTCCAAACGAAAATTGGTACATGGTTCCATCACCTCCACTAGACTCGGGAGTCGTTTCTCTGCGCATACTTAGTGAGAATGAACGCAAGGCAGCGGAAGAGCGATTGGCACAACTGGACAAGGACATGGAAATCAAAAGAGCAGAAATTAAGCGTCTTACTTCCCGGCTGGAGCGGCTTGACCCATCTGCAGAGTACGTTGTTACATTTTATTCATTTCCAAAAATGTATGCTTGTTGAAAATACCTAGTCGAAATTTAGATTACTCGGTTATCGAAATCGGTTTATTTATCGGTTTTTTTATTTTTGCAGTAATATTGATGTCCGAATTCAACAAGCGGAACTGGAATATGAGCTTGAACGAGAGGAGCTAAATTTGATGAACTTGCAAGAGGAACGGAGGAATTTGCACACAATTTTGGATGACAATGACGCTTTTCAAAAGAGGACAGAAAACTCCATATTCGCGTAAGTCTAACAATCCAAAGTTTTTATAATGGGATTTTTGAGTTTTATAGTAATACTTATTTAAACGTTTTCACACTTTATTTCAGTGCTCTTCCTCTCAACACATACGTTGCGATTCATTCCTTTGAGGTTGTATTTGATCCGCAAGATCCATCGTTTACTGTTGGGAAGCGAGAGGACAAGACTGGTACATATGTCACCTGGACCAGAGATGACATGAAAACCCTCAAGCGGGGAGATAGGTTTGTTCTCGCTCACAATATTGGGAATTTACAATTTAACCATTAAAAATTTAAATCTGTTTGTTAGTAATGTAACTGTTTTGAACAGGATAATTGAAATCAATGGAACAATGGTGGTGTCAAAAGGAGTGAACCGAGTAGAAGAATTTTGGTCAGAAGAAGACAGTTCGAATGGAGATGAAATAAGCCAGGACTTGGATATTGGGTCACATCCGCTAAGAATCGTTGTAGTAAGAACCCCACCACCTCCGCCGCCGCCACGGGCACCAACACGAGAAATTAATGTAGGTTACTTGGTTAATTAATGTAATGCTGCTTACATATTTGTGCATGTACATAATGTAATGCTCGCATATTTTACGCAGTCTGATATATTGATATTGATGACTGATAATTTTGTCGATTTCCAATTTTCAGACGTTGAAAGAAGAGCTCTCACTAGTTACAGCTAAGCTGGAGCAAGTTTCTGTAGAGAAACGTGATTTGCAGACGCATCTTCAAAAACTACAAAAGGAACATCAGACTCGAGAAGACGAGACTGAAAAGGTTCGTATTGATACCGACAAAGTGGTCAAGGAACGCGATAATTTAAGAACAGAGTCTGTCAGACTAAAGCACAGGATTTCATATCTAGAGGAACAGGTATGCACGTTGACTT
>JAANSP010000930.1:0-17728 GCA_036850745.1 Homidia socia
TGAGATGAATTATTGAACCGATTTGGGAAAATCCTGATACTTTATCCTCTTCGTCAGGAAGTACAGACTCAATTATCTGATTCAAATTCCAGTTTTCGTAGGTTAATTTAATTGTCTCATAGCCAACAGAGGATACGATTGATGGGTCCGGTTGGATTTCGTGCTGCACGAATTGTACCAAGTCACCCTTTACTAGTTCAGGGTTCAGCAAAATTCTTTTCGTTGTCCGTGTATTTTCTTCATTTGATTCTTCTTTCTTGGTTGGCGTCAAGTCATTCGGGCCTGCGCTTGCCTTCTCCGTGACAGGTTTTATTCTCATATTCTTGAGCATAAACCGCTTAAACTTTTGCATAGTCTGAGGAGATATACTGTCTTCATACAAGTACACCACAGGAAATTTGATGTCTTTATCAAAAGCTCCCTTATCTAATTCTACCATTCCTTTCCGAACAGGAGGTGAAACAATTCCTGTAGATTTCCGATTTCTTGTTGGACTGGTGGGTTCCTTTGGAACAGGTGGGGAGGATACCGCTTCTTCTCTTCCTAACAACGACATGATGCCGCCTTGGAGTGCTGCTGCGTAGACACGCAGTTGTTCAAGTAACACAATCTATCATTAGAAAATCCGTAAGTTACCACATTACAATAATTAAAATTGCTTAACTAATCACAAGAGTATGGTAAGCTTATTTATAACTGACCACAACAATTTAGGTGTGTTTAACAAAATGAAATACTTGGTTCATTCATTCACCCAGTTTCTTTAATAAAACAGACATTGATATCGCCAGTTGTATTTGCCCAGAAAATTAAGATATAATACAAAATTTTGCCCTTTTAGTTATTTTTTTACCTGTAATTGATTAATCCGTTCTTTGTACAGCTGGTGCTGGCAGGATTTTCGATGAAATGAACTACTACACAAAATGTTCGTACTGCTGGGTGAAAATAATATCTTTTCGAAATTTGCAACTTTCCTTTTGCCAATGTTTTGAACGAAAGAAAGTAAAACTACATGCCTTCCGATTGCTCCTCTTGGAAAATTTAACAATGCCATATAGATGGATTTTAATTGGAAATAGGCCCAGACGTTGTGCTTCAGTCACCGGTAATCAGCCACCGGGCTGGACACATGAACCTGAGTTTTTTTGTGAACTATTTGTATTGCTGTTCAATTATCAACGTTAAATTTATAATGTTTCAAAAAATACTACGACTTTTCACGATGAATGAATGTGATAAATACAGAAACAAAATTTTTTCCTGGTATATGATATTCCGCATTTACACAGTGCACAGGCACAGACAGATGTTTTCCATCAATAAACATTTTTTGTATACGTGCATTGCATTTAAGCATTGCACATCGCATTGAAGCATATTGCTCAGCGAAAAGCATGCTGAGTGCTGACTCCGCCGTTCTTTGGAGAATTTTCTCTTCTATGAGCAACCAGTTACCTTTCCTTTTGGTGTTCTCACAATGAAATATGAACCATCGTACTATGATCGTACCTCGCTGGAGAGCGACAAAATGGCAAACGATTTTTTAAATGTATTTTATTACGGTTTTGAAAATTAAGGTTCAATATTCAATTGGTAAAGGGTAATGGAATAATAGGGAATGAAGGATATTTGTGGAATATGTTATTTTAGAAAATTTTTTAAATACTTTGGCATATGGTATAATTGGTCTCAAATGACAGCGTCTGTACTTTTGTAGTTTGTACTACATATAATATGCAATACCAATGCAATGTTTCTTTCCACTTACCTTGAACAAGTATGTGTCCAGACTCCAGATAGATTTCAAACAGAAAATGACTGTAATATTGATTATGAGATGAAAATTTCAGGAAAGTTGCGCGTAAAATATAAATGTTTTATTGCTGTTTACTTTTAAAATCAAATTATTACGAAAAATATGTTTCCGAGAAAATTATTTGAAGATTGAAACAGACTATAAAGTAAACACTAAATCTTCCACTTCACTAGCACTAATTTTAACATACAGTAAACTAATAAAAAATCTGCGTAGCAAATAAAAAAGTGCAAAGTTGATGATATTCACTATCCACTTCCTTCCAATTTCACCTCGAGCGAGAAGCTACACGGTAAAGCTCTTAAAATGAACGTTTTTGCAAAACTGCATAACGAGACAAGGCATCTGCAACTTTACGAGTAGGGTCTAGAATCTAAATCTGCTTAGATTTCCAATTTATTTATCGTTTTCTGTTATACCGCAATAAGTCGAACACTTATAAGCATAGAGTGCACTGACTCTTTTAATTGTATGCATTATAATGAATGGTGGTTTATTATTGAGCAGGAGCAGATATTATTAGTTGTTGCAAATCTAGCTCTAAAGGTGCACGTGTAATATGTAAAAACACGATCATCCCGACCTATGTAATGTACAAACAAGTAATGCTTCAAAATACTATGACAAAATGAGCATTGAGCTCATCATCATAGAACACAGAATAAATATGTATTTGTGTCACCATTTATATCGCTTCTCATTTCATGTGTTCATTTTCCATAAATAAAAGGCACGAACAAGTGTAGTCGTCTTTCATTATCATCACACTGTCATTCATTACCATCAATAAAAAACAAATAACATTTGCACCTTTCTTTTCAGTTCCTTCACATTGTTTTGCATTGCAGCTTGGTTTTAAAGTTGTATTATTTACATTGTTAAATGCAAAGGGAAGGGACTTGAATTGTTGAAGCAAAACCTGTCAAGAAAACAACATCTAGGTATCTATATTTTGAGTCAATACGGCTATATGTGTTAGCAAAATTTCATTTGTAACCTAGCTTAATAATCTTTCGACTGCAAGAGTCCTGTTTTATTGCATTAAATTTGCCCGACAAACAACAATACAATTTGCAAACTCTATCAATGTTGTTAATTTACAAATACATATTATTTTCCTATTCCTGCCTTAAAGAGAACTAGACATGTAAAAGTGGATGTTTTGTGTGATACTTTGAAATGCCAAGATATGATTGCCTGCAGAATGTTCGCTCAGTTCCCTGATTATTAAATGCTTTACAAAAAAATTGTACACTTGTACAGTATTTACAGGTAAACGCATAATATGTATAGTTGACAACTACAAGGTACACTAAACATTTTTAATGGCATCCCCGCATTGGTTTCGGATTTTTCGTTCACTGAATTTAATTTTGCATATTCCATATAATCTTCTGACTTAGACTGAATTAATGTCATATGACATAATTTTTTAAACATGATTTTATACATATATTTTGGATGCAATAATTAGAGCTTCTACAGAGTGATAGACCACACAATTAAAAAGGGATTTCATTTACAACACCTATGTTTTAGGTACATACGCCTACAACATCTAAATGTGGATGCACCATTAGTAGTGGAAACGACACCAGACCTTTGAAATTTGACTACTGGTAGCATGAAGTGTAACCTATGTATGTGTCGAAATTGTCTCGTTTTAAGATAAGAAATAGGCGTTGCGTTACCAAAATCGATTTGAGATAAACGACTGACACTATTAAATTGATAAAATAATCATGTGAGCTGATGGCACCTCACGATTAATCCAGGAGTTCTGGTTGTTGCAATAAAGAGATTCAAAGGTACCTGTGCTGTTTTTACAGTAAATGGTTTTTCATATTCGTAATAACTTCCAAAACTTTACATGTTTTTTTGTATTATTAAAAGAGTATAACTATCACAGCAAAATGCATTTGAAATAAATCTTCACTTGACCGTACTTTTAACCTCTGTACTTTTGTAAATATTCAATTTGAATCATGTTCAACGTATAAAGTGCAGGCAGAATACAAAAATGTCATAGGCATAATATGCTATATTATTTGATTAGTAAGAAATGTTGCTGGCGCTTGTACCGAATGACAGAAATAAATTGGAGCTACCGGCCGAGGATAATTATTTATACCATTATAACTCATATTAAATTTCTATTTGGTCTGGAGTGTAGTGTAGTTGTCGTTGATTTAATTACGACGTCACAAAAAGCTGTCTGGCCGGTGGACTTTACTCTGAATTAATTTAATGCTGATTCAGGAAAACATAGTAGTATTATTGGATAACTGGATCATAAACGGTTCCAAAGTCTGATTCATACATACATCGTAATTTTCCTTCTATTTCGGCGGTTTTAATCAGTTTGGTATATGAACTAAAATGTAAAAAAGAATGATTAGGATTACGGTTCATTCATTCATTCATTGAACTAAAAATAAAAACAAGTAGAGAACTCGTTAGACCATGCACGGCGGAACGAAGTCAAATCCAGTTTTAAGCAGCTTATGAAATAAAATACAGCTCAAAAAGGTCATCATGAAATGAATACACACCTCCAAATACCGCCTTTATCCTGGTTTCATGGTTTTGGAGTCCAACTAAGCAGTTTTTTGAGCAGATCGTTGGAAATTTCCATTGACAGGCATCATTGCTCAAAGATTGCAGTTTGCAATGGAAAGGGATTTTTTATATATCATCGATTTTGGCTGGGTGTTAATATTATTTTAATTCTTCCAATTACTCATGATGCAATGCAACAAATTATATAAATAAGAAACTACGTTTAAACTGTGTTTACTAAATATGAAAGTGACATGAACAGAAAATTTTATTTCGCAAACAAAGTAAATATTATTGTTTGCTATATGGAAGCAAAATAGCATGCTGCTTCCGAAAAGATAATTATTTTTAACCGTGACCAATAACATTTCATATAAACAACTTGTTAGGCTTGAACAAGTCATTTAAGAAAATAAAAAATAAAGTAAATGCGCGAACACACACACTCTGCAAGATTCTCAGTTGTCAAAAACATTCCGATGAATTAATTTGTTTAAACTAACTAACCACTTTACCAAATACCAATTTAGCAACTACACCTTCCTAGAAACTACGTTTGCATCATATCAGACATTCGACGTAATTTGGTGTAAAAATCAAAGATAAAAATCCGCAATCCGTGTGTAAGTAAACCTTTGAGATGACCTCTATCAACAACCAATCAAAATCAAGGATATGGGATGAAACCCGAATGATCTCATATATGGTGTACGTCAAATGATAGCGATTGACTGCGTCGGCGGAAATCAAAAGTCACAGATTACTGCACAAAATGCATGGTTTGAAGTGGTTTAATTGACATACATGTGTCATTATTCTCTAGAACACTCTGTTTCTGACATATCCATGATAATCCCGATGATACGAGAGTTTACCAAACTTTTCCAGTTTACGACTAATACGACGAATCATCACTACAGAGGTCATGGACCAATTTGATGTAAATTGGTACGTAATACGGGTACATAGCTACACACTAGTCTCCAAGCATAAAAGTAAAAATTGTACCAATTAAAACAATTGCCGTAATTAAATTGTTTTCATAAAAGTACAAAAGGTGCAAACACAACACGCACGAAAAATATAAATATGGGAAGGATACAAGAATTCCGTAAGATTTAAATCTTTTACTTTAATAAAATTTAGCAACAATGTTATTTTGAAACCACTTCAATGTAAACATATATTCAAACTGTTTCAATATTCTTATAAAATATACTTTGCTAGCTTTGCTACACTGTATATTATACGTCACTGGGAAATGGATGTGTGTTTGGCAATAATAACACTTGTCGTCTCTTGATAATCGTTCTTAACGCGCTGTAGCCACATCAAACCAGTGCAGTGCATGCTTCTCATTGGATTATCTCTCTGAAGGATGCACATAGCTAGGTTTGCTAACAAAGTTTGGTCTTAATTGAAGGCAAGAAAGCGTGTCCATTTCAATTCGAACTTACTTGTTTGTATATAAGTCAATGATTTGCCAGCAGCGTTTTCATTCTTTGACGCAGACTCAAGATTGTAAGAGCTAACAGTACAGTACAGATCCAGTTAGAACATAAGATTTGAAAACACTTTTATCAAACATTTTTGAATTAATAAATCTCTCCACATTTAATTTCTAGAAAAGAAGAAGCCCCTGTATAGAAAAAGAGCATTTTTAACAAACTAAAGTACGATATCTTGAAAATTCACTATTCTCAAAATTACACAATTTCAATCAAAGTGTTTTGAAAGTGAAATACTTTTTTTTACCTAAAACGCAGTTTTGATACAATTTTTGACACCCATTTTGAAGAAGCGTGTATGAATTCAAACCCCAGAAGAACATCCTTCATATATACATCAACTCCAAAATGTTTTCATCAACCAACATGAGACTTGGTGGACGAGTGTGGAGGCTTCAACGAGAAGTTTCATCAACTGTCGGAAAAGCTGGAAATGCTGGCAATAATTTCTGACACGAAAGGACAGCATTCTCTCAGCACAAGTGCCAAAGAAAACTCCAGGTAAAACATTCTTTTTAATGATATTGCAAAAATATAAGAGTAATTAATATGAAAAGTTTTTTGAAGTTTAAAGAAAAACTGACATGCATATTTTTTACGTATTGATGGTAATAAATATATTTGGCATTTTTCACAGGGTTGTCAATCATCACAAAAATAATTCTCAACCGAAATCTACCTGGAATCCCACAAGCATAACACTGGAAGCCATCTACATAATTGTATACTGTTATTCTTATGACTGAATTTCTAGTGTGGTTATTATGTGTTCTGGCAATCTTGTGATTTAAATTTTCCTCCTGACTAAAAAAATGGTTCATTTAATGTGATTTTTATACCATATTGTTTTAAGATATAGAATTAAGGCTATCTTTATACAGCCCTGTGGTTCGGGTTGGTTTTGTAAATACATTTAAGTAGTGACTTTTAATTTCGTATTGTCGTGCAGTATTAAAACAATTCAATAGAATAGAAAAGATATGTAACAAATCTACCTACCTAATAATAAGGAATTTAAAATGACACACTAGTGAAATGTAATCTCAGCATGAAATAATCAACATCATTTAAAAAACAAACTACCACTATTTTTGAAACTTATCAAACAATTTTCCCTTGAAACTAGAACGGGTTCTTTGATATTGTCAAAGGTTATGTCGAATATTTTGTTTTGTGTCTGAAGAAGAGCCTTATTTATTCTGTTTGCAATGTTCATCGAAGCAAAGTAAATAAATAAATAAATAAACAATGGAAAAATATGAGCAAAGTGAAAGTATTTTGGCAAGTAATTTTGATATTTTAAGAAATAAAAGAGGGCATCTGGGAGTCGCAAAATTCAAGGTCATTGTTTACATGAAATCGAAACAACAACACACTTCCGTATACAGTATATTACGCTATATTTATTTCAAATGTTCAACCTTATATATTTGCCAGCTTTTAGCGCAAGTCCCATAAAATTTCTATTTTTACATGCATACACCGACATTTGCAAGTAGGTATGCACTTCCTTTTCTTTTCAAAAAAAAACGGTACAACAAAATAGAGGCAGCACTAAAACAATGTTTATTGTCGTTTCAAGAATGTATTTTTTCTATAATTTGCAGCATGGGATATAGGCATTCATTTAGTCACTTTTCCTGATTTTTAGAATAGTATGTATTTAGTGAATCAAACAACTAAATTCCAAACAATTTTACTGACGCTCATTCAGCTCGATATTATATAAGACTTCCAACCAGCTATGTTAGCGTGAAATATACCTAGATTCATTATTCGTGCGTTGCAAACTTCATTACATTAATTTTTCTCAATGTTAAGGAGGAATGACATAAATTAATTAGTGTATAATGCATTAGGTATGTAATAGAAAATATAGGCAATCAATCAACTATCAACTTGCTTAATTTTTCTTTGATGTCTCCACACCTAATTCATTTATTTTACAAACTTTGCAAATTCGTCATTTCAATCCGTGAATCTTAGTACTCAACGCTCAGTTTTGGTCACCGAAAAAAGTTGTTAAACTTTTTAAAATGGCTTCAATTGACAGGAAAGAATTCGCAGCAAAATATTATACTAGGATTAAAGAGCATCGTTTACTTTCTCTATCCCACTACAAAACAAAATGGCTACAGTTTATGTACGTAATAGGCTGTCATCCTGTCGTTTTTGACCGACCATTAGAAACCGAGAAAGTTCCTGGTGTTAACTACCACTTCAAAGTTTAAATTGTTTTCTTGGGTTACCCTTTATTCCGCAGTAATCACGGGTCTCAGCGTTTTGTATTTTGCTTGGTGGTTTTACGAACTGCATTATGCCGATGCAGTAAATAACTTGATAGAAGAATTACGGTAAATTTATAAAAACAAATACTGACTACTGACCGATTCTGCAACGTGAACTTAAAAGATTCTTCACAAAATTTATTTTTTCAGGACTTACCACCTCTATGATGAGAACTCTGAAAACTTTTTAACTTACCCCCACTTAGATTCGCTAACAAGACTCTGCTGGATATGCGTATGTGAATTTGTCCCTTTATCTGGAAATTGTCTACGTACTTCAAGGTTTTACCTCAACATGTAACTTCATTTCCTTTCTAAACGGATCCAATGAGTTTGAAAACAAAATACGAAAGTTATTTCCCGGGGTCGTTGAGATATCATTGGCACATTTACATAAATTCAGAATCAAAATAATAGTCAGTAATAGTTGCATTTTTGTTCTGTTTGTATGTGTGCATGCATCAACAATTTGCCATGTTATTATGTACTCGGAAAATATTTTGAAATCAAAAATTTTCGGGGCCATTTTTATGGTATGTATAATTGGATTTCATGGAATATTTGATGATACAAAGTGTCTCACTATTTTAAAAATTGTGGAAGAATACTATCAACAAGTAAATAGCACACAAGATGTTATTTTTTTATTTTTTTTAAATCATAAATTTTCTATCACATTTCTAAATTTTACTACTTGTATAGATGATTGATGGGATAAAACATTTGCAAAAAGCCAGGAAGGAAGCAACCCGTGTACAGGACATAAAGAAATGGCGTTCATTAGTCCATTTTACCAGAAAGCAGGTTAAAACCGCCATGTTTGCCATGCAAGGGAGCACTACTTGCACTTTGATTGCGATTCACCTTTTCTTGACCACAGCAACCTACTTGATATACTGTGTTATATACAAAAACCTACCAACATTTATTGCGAGTTATGCTTTTGGGTCGCTGATTTATTGTACAATCATATACTTTCGACTTTATTTGAAGGCAGTGTTGTCTGAGAGCATAACGAAAAAGGTGGAGAAAAATTATTGTGTGTACATTGGGCAGGCAGGACAATCAGTTGATTTACTATACACAATTCAGTATTTTAATTTACCTAATTGCAGGAAAATGAGTTGGCCGAAACGCTTCGTTTATTTGGGGATTCTCCTATTGACACAAAATTTGCCACTGCAGTTGGAGTGCACACTAGTGCGCAGGTTGAGGTAAAATAATGAAAAATGTTATAAATTAAGAAAACTTAAATAGTCAATTATTTTTCATTTAATTTGCCCGTATAATCATAAAAGTTGTTCAGCTAAGTTTCATTGCAGATCCAATGATTTCAAAGCCAACACAGTGTAATCTGTACAGCAGTTTCAGTCTTAAAGTCGCCTTGTTGATGGGGGTAATAATCAAATGCAAATGCTAACTCAAACTCAACGATCTATCCAACCAATTTTTCTGAATTTTATTTTGTTTCTGCAGATTTTCCGAAATGTGTCAACTTACGCAGTTGCGCTGATTCAGCTTGACAATGTTCAAGCGACTTTGGCAAGTAATAACGGATCATTTATAAATTGAATAACATTAAGTTTGCATAAAAAGTGGCTCTATCTTCGGCTCTAAAAATTTCCGGAAGTATTATGAAATGTTAAAAATTCAGAAATCTTTGTAAGGAGGTCATTGATTTAATCTTTAACGAACCAGCAACCTCAGGCAAGCAGACAATGCACAATACTATCACGATTTGTGTTTTGAAACAAATAAAACAGTAAAAACACAAATAACATGGTTGTTGACTTTTAGCCTCCATGTAACAATAAACTTTGGCAGACAAACTTCCTTTACACCTTTGAATTATGCTGTGCAATCGTGCTCCTTCAGCCTTTGTTGGTTTTGTTATTTCCGTGCTTCATATACACTAACTCCATTATCCTTACCACCAGACTACTATATCTATATAAAAATACAAAATGATATGTAACTACTAGCTGGATATTACATGGATAGATGATGCACTCACCTGGATACACAAAATATGCATACAATACCAATACCAGCAACTGCTTCAATGGGCTACCTGTAAAGCTGGTTGATGAGCTATATTGTAAAAATCAAAATCTTTTGATGCTCGTTTACCTTTCTCAGAAAGAAACAGATTTATATGGGGATTCAATACCCTCTTGATTTTAAAAACTTATGTAAACTGGACTGGACTTGCTCATAGATGTGCAATTGCAGCAGCGCTGCTGATGAACCAGTCTCTCTCTGTTGGGGAAGCGTAACAAGCCCTTCGGGCATAATCATTCAGAATTCACAGCATAGATGCTGTTTCAAAGTTAAGATTGTAATGGGATGAAACAAACACAACAGAAAATATGCTCAGACTAGTGCAGTTGAAACACAATGCACAACTATGGCATTTATTATAGCATAGTTTACTTTATACTAAAGACTGATTCACCCACCATAATATATTCTCCATGAATTTAAAACATAGAGACGTAACCCAATTTAATTGAGTTTTATAATATTCTGTTGAGTTTTTGTAGAACTCACCAGAATTTGGCGGTTTCGAAAATTCGGCGAAAAGCTGTTACCTTAAAAAATATAAGTCTAGAATAAACTTTCTGCCCTCCCCCCAATTTGCCTTAAAATCTGCGACTATGGTTGTGTGATGTCATTTTACGTCAACGTAAGAACACATCAGGTCTATATACTTGCGTCAGCAGCATCATGGCACACAACAAGTCACATACCTAAATACGAAGAAGACGACGCAAACAAGTGAGGAGGGTTAATATTCTCAAGGTTTTATTTCATCTCGTTATTCACCCAGCGAAACCATCCCCTTGTCCGCTGGCATGTAAAAATTGTTTGTTGCTTTATGCAATTATTGTACTCTTTTTTTCAAAAAAAAAAGAACTGAGCAAACCCTGTACCACCACGCTTGCTGCTTGCTATTTACATTTTTTGCTCACCAGCGTACAAAATAGTCTACATTTACTGTGGCTGACCGTGTGTGCATTTTGTAAAAACGGTCGATGAATGGAGCAGTAATATTCGCGCATATCATGACCATTTGCAGGATCCAGAAGACAGGCAAGGAGTAATAATAATGAATTTTTTTCGCAGCAACAACAACAGCACCTCCACCGCTCCACCACCACAACTGCTTAAAAATGAATGCACCACCACATCGCAACAACATCTGCTTGCATACGTTTATTGCTGAAATAACAAGACAAAGCTGGCAGGAGAGCAAGTTCCACCAGTGACTTTTATGAACATTGAAGTGATAGCGTTGCGTTGTTTTATGATGACAGTAAAGCCAAAAAAAAGCCCGACGTAACGCAGCAGATACGTTTTACAACACAACAAGTGCAAAAGAGTTATCTGTATAAAATATCATATCTTGTCCAAAACGGTAATAATACTGGTATGACCCAGCAGCTTCAACTGAGGAAAGATATAAAATGAAAAAAAACATACATACATGATAAAATATATTCAAAAGACATTTACACTATTCTGCTGACTTGCACTCACGCATTTAATGCGTAAGTGGATCAAAAGCTTTAAATGAAGTTGTTTATGAAAGGGTGGCCAGTTAATAGCCAAAGAATATGGTAAAAACTGTTGTGTCCATGTGCTTCTTCTTCTTCTGCTGATTTTACTGAGCAGTGCATTAAATGAAACTACTTGGAAATGGAAAAAAATATATTACATTACATTACAGTTGTGGTAGTGCTAACTGTGTGAGTAAATGTACGAAATAATTGCATTGACAAATAAATGGTGGTGCGGCTGTGACTGGTTCGGAGAAGTTGTCTGTGTGATATAACAATATGAATAGCAATTTATGTACGTAATCATACGACACGATTGTACACACTCGTTGTGTACGATTGAAATATATTTGCTTCCGATTTTGCCATTGTGATTGATTTGGTGCGAATTGGAATTGATTCGGTGTACAATGTGAAGTATTGAAAAGTGTCAAAAAAGAATAAGTGTTTATTTTTCAAAGCAATAATAATAGTTAAGCATTCCCGTTGCTCCCTGTTCATCTACATCCACTACAGCCATGAAGTGTCAATGTTGTTTTTCTCTTCGTTCTGCCGTCTATTTCTTCTCTAGTATTCACATAGTAAGCTATACTTTTACAAAGATGAAAAATGTGCAAAGCTCTAAAAATTCCATGTAAAAGTTGTATAATATTTTTATGGGCTTTTTCTAGTTTGTCGCAACAATGGCATTTGGCATGTTTCTTATGCAGTCATTTGTATTTCTTTACCTGCATTTCTCAGGAAGATCATCAGAGGTTGGTTGTAGTACATTTAACAAAACACAAATTGCAATTTTTTATGAAAACGTTAACTACTTTCATTTTGGTTTATTTTATTTTTACAGAGCAGTCTAACGTTGATCTCGTTTATGGAAATGCTGGTGGCTGCAAGCTTTCTTCCTCTCGGGTGCCTAATATTTAAGGGTGCAGAGAAGGTAAAATCGTTTCTGTATATTCTCCATCTCCACTTTTTATGAAAACGTTAACTATTTTCATTTTCATTTTGGTTTATTTTATTTTTACAGAGCAGTCTAACGTTGATCTCGTTTATGGAAATGCTGGTGGCCGCAAGCTTTCTTCCTCTCGGGTGCCTAATATTTAAGGGTGCAGAGAAGGTATAAAATCGTTTCTATATACATATTCTCCAGCTAATCATACTCAAGCTATTTAAGAAAAACAAGAAAGTGATGTAATAATATGTTTTTTCATTAAATATTTGCAGGAGTCTCTAACGCTTATAAAGTGGCCAGTGATTCTATTATTTCTACTGAAGATAATGGATCTTTCTTTTAAGTTATACCGGAATTCACAAACCACTCGCAAGAGGTTCGACTGGGAAGCAAGAATGTACGAGGCAATGGATGTGATTGGCTATACGCTTTACTTTCTTGTTTTATTTTTCTACGGGAAAAAACTCGCCAAAGATATACGTTTACATCACGGGGACTATTTTCAATCTCCAGCAGAACAAAATTTAAATTTAAAAGGTTCCAAATATTTAAACAAGTCTGAATTTGAATCGGAATGAGTTTGGGTGTATGTAGGCACTTCAGAGTATCGGTAATTTGTTTGCACGCTCACCCACTTTGATATATGTGGGGATCCTTAGTTTAAATATGTAACGTATTTTTAAAAAGAATCGACAAACCTGCTTAATCGTTGTATACATTCAAAGTAGCCCAAAATAGTCCCGCAGGGTAAAAAACGAAAAAATGAGCTAGCTACTTTACTGAAGAAATCATTTTTATCTTGTACTTTGTATTATATATTCCATAACCATAGGGCATAATGCTTGTGTCATTGTTGTATAAACATTTTAAGACGACAGTATTTATTATCGTTAAGTATGTAACTATTATTATTAGGACAACTCTATACGTGGCTGCTTACTGCTTACCACGTGAATTGTATAAAATGACAAACGCTTGTATATATGGTACTCACCTGCGTAAATACTTTCATTCAAAAAATGACACAAAGAGAACAAAAGGAATGATTCAGCTCTGAAAACACAATTTGGTCTTTCTAGAAAACAAAAAGGAAAATATTACAACCATGTGTCTTGCCTAGCCAGTCTTATCAAATCCCACACTCTGTCAAGTATTATACTCTCTTTTATATGTACAGTGTATTATTATTAAAAGACTAAACACGGTTCTCTTTATAAAAAAAACTCTGCCTTATACCACCTAGTTAGTTGAATAGTTTAGTGTTTCTCCAATATCCAAACTACATACACCACCTATTTACGTCAAGTAGGAAATACCTTCAATCAATAACTATTAATTAGCAATTAAAGAACTAATTTACCTGAAGCAAAGTGTACATGTGGAAAGCACACACAAAAGGTTGTTCAATAAAGGGTAATTGAAGGTGCTAAAGAATGTCTTCCATAAAGGAAAAAAAGTATGTAACTGTGTTGTATGTATGCTTTTTTATCCAACGCATGTATCACATCATCAATGTCATCCAAAGTCGAGCTGAGGTGGAAGAAAATGTGCAAAACTGTAATTATTATCAAATATTTAGTTACTGCATGAGCGGCCATCACGTTGTGTTAAATCCTCTTTAAAAAAATCAAATGAAACTTTTAAAAAAATCTTGGAAAGGACAAAGCAGAAAACCTGAAATTGTTGACCTTTCTGTTTGTCTTTGTCCAAATGTATTAATGTTGAGGGTGTTGGGATGTTGTCCATTAAAAATGACAACAACCAAAAAATATTACTTTGATTATTCATACACTCACGTTAAGTACACTTTCGAATTTTTATCTTGGCCAACATTATACGCGACAGTTGTAATTTTGCTTTATTTTTACATATCTATTATCATAATCTATCGAGATGTACTTGTAGAAAGACGCTACAAGGGATTGTTACGGAATGCAGAGTAAGTGCTACTGATGATCAAAAAAAATGAAATTTTCGAAAGTATTTTTTGTAATGCTCAGATTGAATCAGAGTTATAATACTTTTTTTTTGTAAAAAAGACAGTTTGGATGGGCACTGGATAGCTTCGTTATAGTTTATTACCTGTGGCTTGTTATTAATCCAATTCTAATAAGCACCCGATGTCGCTGTCTGGTCGATTTTTTGGAGAAAATAACGGATTTTGCTGTGCAATTCCAAATCTGTTTTCCTCGGGAAAAGCTAGATTTTTCCAGAGCCAAGAGGAAGTTAACTTTAACGTGGATTGCTACTGGGACTCTTGGAATAATTTTCAATTTCATAATGGTGTGCATCTATATCCCGTGCATATTTCAGTTTGAAGGTAACACTGCGTGTGACACAGACGATAAAAGGATCCAAGCTATATGGGCGTTAGTTGGCGTTATTTTGGGGTACACTATTGGCTTTTATCAGGACACACTAATGATATCCATACTTCACATAATTCATAATATGCTGCTAGAGGCAAGTTCATGACAATCGCAACTTTCCCCATGTGTGTAGATTTTAATATTTTTTCGGAAAATAAAACTTCTCATCTTAAACGTTTATAATTTGAGCACAGGTTGAGCGAGGAATAGAAAATCGCTGCGGTCAAAGTTTAATGGAGCGTGTGGATATTTCAAACTGGGTAACTTTAGGGCGTTCTGTAAAGACACAAGCAGATTTGTTCAGTCATATTGTTGGACCATGGGAGTTGGGTACATTGCTCTGCAACTTTTTATCGTGGGTTCTTCTAGCTTTCATGAGTGTTCATATATCGCAATATGAATCTATAGTGGTGAACACTTGTTTAATCTACTGTTTGTCAAATCTCTTTCGATTGCATGGAAAAACAATCGTGGCACAGCGAATAAGAACAGTTGTAAGACATTCATTTTAGTCTACATTAAAAATAAAATTACTTAAATAAGCAATTAGACTAAGTAGCTTAACTTAATTAGAGCAATAGTCCATTATTACCAACGTTTTAAAGTCTAAAATATTTAGGAAAAACGCATCCTTGGTTTAACAATTGGGCTCAAAACTACTGATTTCATCGTTGAGACGAATGTAAGTATTCCCTATATGACATTAGTTTTTAATCAAACCAAATGTGACACTTATTTGAGTGCATGTTTTGCTTGAATATTTTTCAGCGAGCACTTTTAGTTAGTGCAATGGGCTGCAAACCAATCCAGTTCCAGCTGTGTAATTTAATAACTTTCGATCGCAGTTTAACTGCTTGGGTACAATAAAAATAAATCCGTTTGGCAAAAAACTATACATTTCCCATTTACCGGATTTTAAAAAAAACAGATTTTTTAAGGATTTTTATTTTATTTTTTTTTGTTTGTCCAGCTAATAGGTGGAGTTGTCTCTTATTTGATGGTTTTACTACAGTTCCAAAATCTGGAGACATTTGGCTAGTCACACGTACGGTAAAGTTTGCTTCCGTACACACGTGGTAAGGCATACAAGCATATACATCGATGCAGGCCTCACAGCATACAATTTATGTATAAACGCTGAGCTAAATAAAATACGTGTTCAAAGAGGAGTGTTTCATGTGCAAAAATTTACAAACGGACAATGTTCATTTAATAACCATTACAAAAATTTAAACAGAAAAAAGTCTGGTTCTCGAACAAAAGTCATGAATATTTCATTTACTTTTGTAAATTTTTTCCAAGAAATGTACTTTATTATATCTCATGTGGAATTATTAATTTGATATGTTTAGCAGTAAATGCGCTGCCTTTGTTTGCTTACGTAGGTTATCTATTATGCTCAGCTTTTTCTACTCGTCTTTGTTTGAAGGTTGTTCTAATAGATGGATTTTTGTGTTGCTTCTTCGTCATATGGGTCTGGGTGTGCATTTTTACTGGCTTATAGTGTGAACAGTATAAATAAACGTGCATAATGCTGGCAATTAGTTTTATTACTGATGCTATCTCGCTGGATCTAGCATAATATGACGTGCTATCAAGAGTAGGGATTAAATTAATGTGAAGCATAAGGACAAAATATAAAAAGTTACATTTAACTGCAGACTCAAAAATAATCTGCAAGAAATCCGGAAACAGACATTTTTTATTTGCAGTCGTTACTAAGAAAGTTTGAAGTAGAAACCCGACAAACAACACGACACATTTTCAATTCATCAGTTAGGAACGATTCTGAAAACCAACTTGCAGTATTATTGTCAAAGGATTTCACGATCACGAGACCATTGTCAGTTCTAAGAAGTTTTGGAAACAATCCATTATCCTATAGACATGTCAAGCATGGCAGTATGCAACAGCATCGTATATCACAGATTTGATTACAAAAGAAAATCATGGTTAACAGTACTTTCTTTAATTTTCCAATTATGGTACGCAATTGGATTCGCTCTGTTAACTTATCAATTTTATCGAGGGAACTTATTATTTAAAAGATTTTGTGTTCAAGTTTCCAAGAGGCTTCGGGAAAATCGTGGATTTTCATTGCATTAAATCGATGCGAATAGAATAGCTACATCTCTGAAAGCAAAGAGAATATCGTTTACCATTCACGTCTGCTACAAAACAACTTTTAATTAATACTGCTTTGTGTATGCTTTAAGTAATTTTAATTTTTTTAGGAAAGGGAACAAAAGATGCATTTTAATAAAACAAAAAATGTCTATTGTAACAAGAATAACACCGGTGTCATAATCATAACGCAACATTTGATTTTGTCCTATAACCTGTTTAAGCTTTATCACATATCATAACACACGCATGTATAACAGACCACAGCATATCCAATAGGTATCTATAAAGATATTTTTAATAGCTATTATTATATAACTATATATGGATCTTAAATTATATTGTCTTTATATGATCTTCAATGATCTGTAAATAAAGCTAATAAAGCTAATGAATGAATGAATTATTATAAAAGACAAATGGGCATTGTCGCATTATCACATACCGTAAATCTTCTGATTCTGTCAGCTGCTAAATTTTGAAAACAGCACCCGCTAGCAACTGCTATAAATAGAAAGCTGCCATAATTAGAAGGCTGCTAAAAATCCATTC
>JAANSP010000931.1:0-17728 GCA_036850745.1 Homidia socia
ATTACTATTTCAATGACAATGATCGTATTAGCATAATATGACGTGGACATGGCCATCCATTATTTGTTTATTCTGGGATTTTGCACGCAAAATTTATGAGACAGCGCGTCGGATCATACTTGACAACACAGTAAAATATCCATGCATCAAGAAGGAAGTAGCAAAAGTGCAAAGTAAAAAATACTTAAAATGTAGTCGTATTCCATTTTTAAAATAACGTTTGTGATGCAACTTGGTTTTAAAAGTACCGTATATAATTTTCCCGAAGAGAAATTATGGCGCAGTATTGCAGCGTTGATACGGTCCATGTAAAAGAGTGTAGAAGAGTAGCCTTTTTACAGTCAAAGTTAGACATCAGGCACAGTCAGCTTCTGTACAGTGCATTCACGTGCACTTGTTTACACAAGTTTTGAAAGTGTAGTAGGAGGACGTGATATAGGATATTAGGCTCTTGCTGAGGTTATGACCTTGTCTTGCCAGTTTATTTTATTCGATTATATGATTAAACTTGTGCATACTAATATGCACTTACTCCACATTTGTACTTTGAGAGGGCCACTACTTTGATTGCTTTTCAGAGAGATCAAGTTCAACCAGAACACAGTTTCCGAAGTGAATGCCTAATTTTTGCATTCAGAGTCAACAAAGCGGATAAGTCAGATGTAAAACAAGAGTGTCACATTCAGTTTTAAAGAGAAAGATATGCATGCATACCTTGTATGCAAATGAAACTTCCATGTGCTTTGTTCAGTGACGTAGATTTTGTATTATTATAAATACACGCTGTTACTTTACTGCTGCTTGTTACGGTTTGTTTGTCAGCAATGTTAACATAACTGGTATTTTTATTCTAATATAAAACACCAGCACAAAGCAGAGTTCTAGTTTGGAATATTGTCAAAAAGAGAAAAGTAGCAGAGAGATACCTAAAAAAAATTCTCAAGAGAGCGATTTATTTCCTTTGCTTTCCGTTGTGTGAGTATGTGTAGAGCTTACATGATGTGGTACTTGATGCCTAGCCTGCGTTGCGTGCCACTGAAATATATACGAATTTCAATGGCGGCTCGGTCTTGTAGTAGACTTCACCAGAGTAAAAGTCTGAAAAGTGTCAAATGCGCTCTGAGGTGCGATATAACACTTTCCCTTTATTTTTATGACTAGCATGTAGTCCTCTTGACTATCTCTGCCTTATCTCCACTGTACAACCACCCATCAGCAGCAGCAGCAGTAGTTTGACATGACTCTGTTAAATTGGATACACTACTGCAGCTACAAAAATCTGACACTATATTCTTTTTTCGGGAATAGGTAATGTATAAGTGCATGTCTCTACTGCAAAACGTATGTGAGTACCCTCAGATGCATGAGAAATGAAGTGGTGTCTTTTTCTTGCTCTCAGGACAGCACTGCAATCCATCTAAATTGACCTCAACAGAGTTCTCCCATCAGTTGAGAAAAAGCAGGGAAGGCATCACAATAGAAAAAATGTTGTGCAACGCTATGTTGAACTCCAATAGACTTTAAAGTAATAATGTTTGATAATAATAATAATAGAACTAGACAGTTTCATACGATGGAATTTTCATTTGAACAACTGCAATTTCCCACAACACCTCTTCCCATGCAGACATGCTTATTTATCTTCACAAAAAAGAGCATAACTATATGATAGAGAGGACATGAACGACAAGAGAAACATGAAGGATGAGTCATGTATATGTATATCTATTTGAGGACTTGAGTTTGATGTTTTTTGTTGACAATTACGATAATAACACGTTGCGTATCTCTCCTCAAATAGTTTCATTCAAGTGACTGTTTTGTAGTTTTTTTATACAATGGTGTACTGGCGGCATGCATGTATGTATACACAGCAGAAAAAAAACATTTACATGATGCAAAGCAAATTGGTAGAATGGACACAACTCCAGCAGTGAAAAAAGGAAACTTGTCAAAAGTGACATTCATGAACTGGTGTGCCAGCTCCACCACTACAATCAGGAGATTGAAGACGTATCATTTTCCTTCCACTCAACAAGACTCCACTACAGCAATTTCCTTTTCAATAAAAAAAGTCGTCAAGTGAGAGAAAGAGAAGCTTTACTCAGTTGTCCTCAGTAGATAGTGCTTTGAAAGCTGGGTGTGAGCTGAGATAGAAGCGATATAAAATGTTCAGAGTATACCTAGACCTTCTGTTCTTCTTGGCTGGTTAAATGTTCTTTCTTTAGCATGTGTCTTCTTGTGTAGGTATGATTGTATACGTTTCTTCTAATGGAGTGGAATGTTGAGATCGAGATGGTATATTTATTAGATGGCCTGAAGTAGTTGGATCTGTTAGGTGCTTTCCTTTCTCTCTCTTTCCAAACCTTGCCTTTTCACAGAAATACAATAAACATAAATATAGAAATGCCATTTGTTCCGCGTTGATTTGATTACGTGCAAAAATATCCAACAATCCGCCGCACACTTTTAGCAAAGTAAAAGCAGAAAACAAGACAAGGATAAGTGGCATATGTGCAATATCCACCCACCTATACCACTGACCGACACACCACCACCACCGTACCGTACCGTACCACAAAATCCATCAGCAGCATTATCCCCCTGAAAAAAGAATAGTTGAAGAGAAAACAGAAACAGAAAAAAAGTTGCATCTTTCCTTACTTACTTGGCCAACGGTGCTACTATTGGTGGCGACGAGGGCAGAAGCACAAAATGTACATACAGCCGTAAAAGTAAACTGGCGGAATATGTCCAATCGATATGCATACATCATACATCTATACAATTATCTATTAATATCTCCCTGTACCTTTGTCCTCTTGTCTTTGAACCGCCGCGTACATATGCGCTCTATTATCTCTTAAACATGTAGTGGCGGCGAGGGCAGAAGCACAAAATGTACATACAGCCGTAAAAGTAAACTGGCGGAATATGTCCAATCGATATGCATACATCTATGCAATTATCTATTAATATCTCCCTGTACCTTTGTCCTCTTGTCTTTGAACTGCCGCGTACATATGCGCTCTATTATCTCTTAAACATGTATAACTGCCTAACATGTGCGGATTTTTCTGCTTTGAAAAATATATAAATTTGCAATGGAATCGGTTTTATGTATATCTACTATCTCTTTGTCACATACATCTATACAATTATCTATTAATATCTCCCTGTACCTTTGTCCTCTTGTCTTTGAACCGCCGCGTACATATGCGCTCTATTATCTCTTAAACATGTATAACTGCCTGCCATGTGCGGATTTTTCTGCTTTGAAAAATATATAAATTTGCAATGGAATCGGTTTTATGTATATCTACTATCTCTTTGTCTATCTAAACTCTTGCCTCTTGTCTTGGTAGATCACTAATGCTCAATGGGTCATTATTAGCAATTTTTTTCGTGCTCTGGATAGTGTTTCTACTTCTGGTCATAGTGAATCCTGCTCTTCATGTCATGCAAGCAATTCTGTTTGTATACTTGTGCTTTTGGTTTGGTTTCATTTCTCTGTTGTTTGACCATTACGCGACATTTCTGCTGGTTTTTTTGTTGTTGTTTTATTGGGAGTTGCCAAATATCAGAGGTCAGTAGTAGTGGTAGTGCTACCATCGGTATTACTACTGCGTTCTAACTGTTACTTTATATGCTTGTGTGTGAACAATAATCATCAGCGCTACTATATATCAGCATGATGATCAATTATATGAAAAATTAAGGCAGCAGGTGAATGAATGTAGTGTGTCTTTTTTGACGATACACATTCAGAAAAAAAAATATCGAGGGCATGTCGACGTTTTGGGTGGCATATGGTACAGCATGATTGCTATTATTTGCGAGGGTTTGGAATGAATCGATAATAAAAAATAACAACAATAAATGCCAACGCCAACCCAAATACATTTCATGTAAATACATATAGTACATTCCAAAACGATTGGGACCTAGGTCTATACAATTGGCATGCTAGTTGTACAGACCCAGGTCCCAATCGTTTTGGAATGGATTGTAGATACATACACATAAATATGCCGGTCTGCCATGTCATCATCATAATCATCATTACACCCATGTATTTGTATTCCCCCTGCTTACAAACATGGACAAGAGGGCATGTCGACGTTTTGGGTGGCATATGGTACAGCATGATTGCTATTATTTGCGAGGGTTTGGAATGAATCGATAATAAAAAATAACAACAATAAATGCCAACGCCAACCCAAATACGTTCATGTAAATACATAGATACATACACATAAATATGCCGGTCTGCCATGTCATCATCATTACACCCATGTATTTGTATTCCCCCTGCTTATAAATATGGACAAGCATATACTACAGCCAACTGACTAAATAACCCAGAAATTCAAAAATAACATGGCAAGAATAACATCTTGGGAGAAATATTATATTTATAGCAAAAGTAGTCGCATGTACACCTGTATAATGTATGCTTATACGCTTTAACTTTGCATTCACTATCCGTTTTATTATGTTAATCAGAGTAATGACGATAGGGTGGGGAGAAGCTAATGATAATAATATGCTGCATATAATAACTGAACTATGTGCTATGTGGAACTACGTGCATATATGACTTACGATTATACGCAATAAGTAGTAAGGACATTCGTTCGAGAAAAGGAGTCCAGAACAACACATGCCTTCTTGAAAATGCAAAAGCTGACTGTGACTATAAACTGAATGTCAAGAACGGACCAGGGAAATGCATGTATTTACACGCATGTGAGTGCCTATACGTACGCCGCAAGTATTTATTTATTCACTTTCTCCTGAAGGAGGCAAGAAAGTTATTTATGAGGTTCGTTGTGCGGAAAATGTAGTGTTTTCTAAATTTTCAATGAGAAATAGGCTTGTCTCACAAGCTATGTTGGGCTTAACAAAGTATAACCTATTTTCTCTTTTAGAAAAAAAACAACAACAAAATAATATGCCACACGAAATATAGTGATAATGTATGCATACATTTAATTTTTGCTAGTTCATTAAATCTCCAAAAAATATGCTCCTGAAATGTGCTTTTTCTTATAAAAAAAGTCATTTGTTTGTAAAGAAATGTGGAAAGCGAAAGAAACTACAAAAAACTGGAAAATAATCAAGCATTCAAATTTTGTTGTTGTACTTTTTAACGAACCTTTCAAACAGGTAGATTGCTTATCTTTGATAGTTTCCGGTGAAAGTGAAATGAGTCATTAGCGAAAAAAAGTTTCAATCGCTTTCATGTTGTAAATGTAGTTGAAAGAGAATTACTGCGCACTAATATCCACAGCAAAAATTTACAATGTGCGTTTTAATGGAAGAGTTTGATTCCTTTCATGTCGGGAAAAAAAGTTTTCAGATGATTCCGCGAGTGGATTCCCGCCCGTATGCTTTCAGTAACAAAGTTATTCTGGCGCATTTATTCACGATTGTGAGAATTATTTGAGCAGAAAACGGCAATAAAATTCATGTGTTCATTATAAAAGAATTATGGTTTTATTGATCAGTCGTGGATTTTCTCCTTGATTTATTTGGTTCAGTGAAAGGAAGCGGCAGTAATAAAAAATATTCCGAGAGGTATTTTGCATTTGAATACAACTTTTTCCCCTTCACTCTTTTGCCGCCATCATCAAAAGAATGTTCATTCTTCTCTTCTGCTTTGTTAATGGATACGTAGTCCTATTTACTTATTATCCAGTAATACCTAATTGGTACATATAAAAAAAATACTCGACTGAGCACTTTACTCAAAAACTTGTTTATAAAAAATATGTGAAAATTTTTGAAGAAAAAGTTTGATAGAATTATGTAGTTTTTTTAATAAAAAAGAACTTGAGACGCACATATTTTCATTTCCCCAAGGGGCTATTACCGTTTCCGAAACCGATTTTCATTGGTGTTCAATTTAGACTTGTAAAGGCTGTTGGTAAAAATCTTCCATAATTTGCTAATGATGATCCTCCTTATACCGCATCAGTTGTAGCGAGAAATGGAAGAATGTGCTTTCATTTTCCGGTGTGGAGCCCTAAAGGGTTCCATTAAAATAAACTTTTACATAATAATATTATTAATAAGAACAACTTTTTTCCCTTCACTCTTTTGCCGCCATCATCAAAAGAATGTTCATTCTTCTCTTCTGCTTTGTTAATGGATACGTAGGCCTATTTACTTATTATCCAGTAATACCTAATTGGTACATATACAAAAAAATTACTCGACTGAGCACTTTACTCAAATACTTGTTTATAAAAAATATGTGAAATTTTTTAAAGAAAAAGTTTGTTAGTTCAATTTAGACTTGTAAAGGCTGCTGCTGAAAATCGTCCATAATTTGCTAATGATGATCCTCCTAATACCGCAGCAGTTGTAGCGAGAAATGGAATAATGTGCTTTCATTTTCCGGTGTGGAGCCCTAAAGGGTTCCATTAAAATAAACTTTTACATAATAATATTATTAATAAGAGATAAAAAAGTTGATCTCATCTCGTACATCGTTTGATGTTGATAGATGCATAGAAAACAATTAAAATAAACTTTTACATAATAATATTATTAATAAGAGATAAAAAAGTTGATCTCATCTCGTACATCGTTTGATGTTGATAGATACATAGGTAACATGATAAAGTAAACCTTTGCTATACGAAACTGCTTGCCACATGATTAGCGAGAAAATATCCGAGAATTCATTTCGTTTCAAAAACTTTTTTTGTATAAAAAGGGGAAAAGTTTGAAAATATAATTTTACTTAAATTACACATACTTTGCATAGTTGATCCTATCAAATACTTACATTACCATTCTTTTCAAATGGGTTTTTGATAATGATAATAATAATAACGTAAGTGGAAGCTTGCCAGGTTGATTTCGTTTTTGGTTATTTGATTTACCGCGTGAAAAGTACACAGTTTTACATGCAAAGATAACATATTATGGAATCGACAGCTTATTTTAATTCCTGTAATTTACTGGATTTTTATGATAATCGTATTTCCTTCTTGCCTTCATTAGGCTACACAACAAAAAAGGCACACAAATTTAATACTTGTATTTTTCTGCAGAGTTCCTTCCAGCTACATTTTATAATTTCCCAAACTTTTTTTATTTTTATTTTCTTACATTTTATACAAAAATGCAATACACGTCTATCATGTCACAGTCCACATTTTGAAATTTCTGGAGAGGGAGATAAATAATAATAAAAAATCCCTTTTCGAACCAAAAGGGCTTTCTCGAAAAAATGCTGGCTTTTAGCTCTGCGACTGACGTTAACATGACATATTGTTCAGATGCAGCTGTATCGCAACACGGGATCCTCCACCAGGTTAAAGAATCTCTTTTCTACGAAACTTGTCAATTCGAGAAATCACTAGCTTAGATGGCAATAGAAAACGTTTCCAGTTGAAAAAGGATAAGAAAATGTTTGGCTGACTTGCTGGCATATATATTATTAGCTACAAAGTAGCAATAGAATGGAAAAGTACATATCCATGTTTTCAAGGATGTATTATCATTATTAGGAGTTTTGCTTTCCCCTTTCCCCTTCCCCCTTACCACCACCACCATCACTCCAAGCAAAGGTTTCAACTTTCACTGGAAGGATTCCCCAGAATCCATTATTGAACAAGTTGATTACTTTTTGTGGTATCCAACCGTAGAGAGGAATATCACTAACAAGACGACTACGCAAATTACAACTGCTAGACTCTATCATTCAGAAAGATTGACATATTTCTGCTACAGAGAGATGAATAAAAACATACTTTGTATACACAGTAGTACAAACATGTATTTTTTTGCTGTACTTTTTTAACATTTCTTTTTTGTCTACCAATTCAACTAATGAATTTCAAACTTTCGAAAATCTATACATCTAGGACCGGGTATCCACTAAACATAAGTATAACACGTATAAAATTATTTGAGACATTCTTTTTATAAAATATATAATTCTACCATATAATATGGTATTACTTCCAAAATAATGTTTAACTCTGGTTAATTTTAATTGTAAAAATCGTTTGTACCTATACGCACACTCAATATCGGTTGTCATTCATTTTATTTTTTCCCCTGATTTATGCAACTGACGTCTTATTAAAAAGCAGGCTTTCTACTTTGCTCTCCAACATATTCCACTTAACATCCCATTATTTTTTGCTTTCCCGGTCGCTGCTGCCAAATGTTTTACTCTGTATACGTAGGAATGCGAGTGGATAAGCTAGTGTTATTATGATAATTTTGTCATGTTCCATCACCCTCATGAAGATGAAGACTTTATACACAAATCCATGTGTCATAATCATTTATCTACAAACCGCTCCTGTTAATATAAAATGTATAGAGAGAGAAATGGTAAAAGTGGTCACATACCTGACATGCCTTCTTTTGCTCCTTTCTCTTTCTTGACTACTCAGAGAAAAAAATGGAAAGAACAAGAAAACTAGACCGTAAAAGATATTTTTGTGTGCAGGTGTTTGACATTCCATGCCACCATGTACCCTCACGCGACCATATGCACTTCATATTCCACATCCCGGCATTATGATCTTGATGATCATTATTTCGGTTACGTAAGCCAGAGTGATATATATATTGTGCTTGTCTGCGGTTGATAATTTATAGTTACTAGTAGATGTATAAAATACATGTACACCTTTACAGTACACTTTTCACTATTGTTGTGGTAAGCCCACACATGAGGCAAAAGAATAAAACCAAGATAATCCCTGCAACTACAAGACCAAAGTAAAAAGGATACGCACACTAGGCATTTGCTTTATAGTTGGCAATATTTATAAAAAAGTACTTTCACTTTACCCAGATATTTCACTGCTGTATAAAGCATGCCAACGTCAGACCACACTGCTTTTGCTAGTAAAGCCAACAAGATCCTTCTTTCTCTTTTTACAGTCTGATTGAAATTCATAAGCTGTCTCC
The DNA here is from genome assembly GCA_036850745.1 of Homidia socia. NCBI lineage: Eukaryota > Metazoa > Arthropoda > Collembola > Entomobryomorpha > Entomobryidae > Homidia > Homidia socia. The sequence continues at coordinate 8,944 of JAANSP010000931.1, forward strand.
CCATTACTATTACCATCCTCTCTGAACACACACACACACACACACACGACGGCTTTTACCGTTTCTTTCTCTACTATACCAGATGCGTTTATCATATAAGCCACAACGTGTATGATGATGATTATATTATTTTATGAAACTCCAAAAACTCTGCTGATGACGTTCTTTTCTCTTCCCTATTTGATGTCGCTGCCGTTCTTTCCTAGTGACTATACCAGATGCGTTTATCATATAAGCCACAACGTGTATCATGATGATTATATTATTTTATGAAACTCCCAAAACTCTGCTGATGACGTTCTTTTCTCTTCCCTATTTGATGTCGCTGCCGTTCTTTCCTAGTGGAAATATGGAAGTAATGTTGTGTGCGAATTTCGGATTAACTTTCCCTCCTTTCGGATATGGCTTTAACAGAGAAAAGCGGTAAAAAAAATCTCTGAAAATGAAGAGAAAAAGAGAGTTGAAAGAGAAAGCAGATGGTTTGATCTAAAAAAAAGTGTTTATATCATTATGTGTATCCTTCCTGTTGTTGTTGTTCCTATTCGGTAATGTCGGCATATTTTAATGCTTGGAACATGACCACAATTCACAACACTCTGTTCACAAATTTTTACGCTTTAAAATAGGATTTAGAAATAAATGTGGCATGATCAATGGCGGTGAGGACAAGCCATGGCACTCTCTCTTTTTCTTTATCTCGTCGTCAGTGCATGCCACAGTATTTTTTTGTTTCACAACAATGACGACGAGTCATCAACAAAAGAATGATGATAAAAAAAGCTGATTGTGATGATCATATCGTGTTCATTGTCATTATCCGTATATAGCAGACAAGTCAGAAGAAAGTCTAGAGAAGAGTCTGATGAAAAGAACAAAAGTCATGCAATCACGAAAAATCTGTGCTCCTCAAAGAAACTGACTGCATGACTAGATTTTTTGTATAAGGTATTAATGGTACTTATTGTTACCGTGCCATGTACCTATCTATTTTTACGCATTACGTTACATACCCAATTTACTAGAACTGGTTTGTGGTGGTAGTGTTGCGAGGTGGAGGAAAAATGAGAAAGGCAATCAGAGGAGTAAAGTTTCATACGAATGAACGCACATGTGAATGTGATAAATGTGATATTGCTAGATTTTGCCCTGTATTTCATATCGTGATCATATTACATTAGTAAACATGTCGTAATGTAAGGAATCATCATCAGAGATATACTCACTCATGAGCATGTTATAGAATGATGCATTTTCTGGTAGTAAGATTGTGTGTGTGACTGGAACGCAACAGCAGAAAAGAGTGATGATAAGCACGATAAAAACATGTGTGTGATGTATTCCTCTCTGGTGAAAGTCGAGAGAAAATGAAAAACGAGAGTGATATTCGATACGATAAGTGAATCCATCTATATAACAACCCAAAACCAGTCGTGTGGATGATTACGGCTGGGTGCATGGGAAAAATGATGACTATATCCCTCATCATTTTCACTTACAACTTGCTATACCCATTGCGACAATTATGGCAATATTTGTGGCATGTGTAGTTTTGCCATGTGTTGTGCGGTTACCAGTCATTTCCTTCACCTTCATGCTGCATGCAAAGATAAGAAATGACAAAAATGTAGATACACAAACATGTGACGCTCCAGACAGACTGAAAGATTTCTAGACATTCAAAAATGTTAATAATTATTTATCCTTCGTTTTGTGCACAATTCTTTTCAACATTTTTTTCTGCTTGTGTATGTGTGTGCAATTCTATTCAAATCCATATTTCTCCATATAATAGTTTTTGACATATTGGCAATGTAATAAGTGTCTATGCATATTTTAATAGGGCTGCTGTCTAGTCTGCCCGTGTCCTCTAGTGTATGCATGACTGCATAAACTATTTCTGCCGAATTATGTAGGTAAGCATCAAAATGAATAAGAAGATGGCTAGGATATTAGAAACGGAGAAAGACGAGTTGGAAAAGGAGAAAAATATGGAAAATAAATGATGATGATGAAAAATAATATGCAGTAAAACATGAAATAAAGCCATATTTTTCCATATACATAATAGTTTTTGACATATTGGCAATGTAATAAGTGTCTATGCATATTTTAATATGGGCTGCTGTCTAGTCTGGTCGTGTCCTCTAGTGTATGCATGACTGCATAAACTGTTTTCTGCCGAATTATGTAGGTAAGCATCAAAATGAATAAGAAAGTGGGTAGAATATTAGAAACGGAGAGAGACGAGTTGGAAAAGGAGAAAAATATGGAAATAAATGATGATGGTGAAAAATAATATGCAGTAAAACATGAAATATGATGAGCATATAACCATGAACTGGAGAAACGTTGGTGAAAACCTAGAGTCAGTCACTCGCTGCTCAGCAATATATTTTATTGGCCATATTCATAAGCATGAGATTGTTTGATCTTTTATTATTTGAACTTTTCCATGTGAAAAAAATTGTTTACAGAGAGATCAAAATGAATAAGAAGATGGCTAGGATATTAGAAACGGAGAAAGACGAGTTGGAAAAGGAGAAAAATATGGAAAATAAATGATGATGATGAAAAATAATATGCAGTAAAACATGAAATACGATGAGCATATAACCATGAACTCGAGAAACGTTAGTGCAAGCCCAGAGTCAGTCACTCGCTCGCTGCTCAGCAATATATTTTATTGGCCATATTCATAAGCATGAGATTGTTTGATCTTTTATTATTTGAACTTTTCCATGTGAAAAAAAATTGTTTACAGAGAGAATATCCTCACTTTCTTCACAGCAGTTTCTACACAATGAACTATAATATAATAAGAAGAAGAGGAGGGTGGTGGTACTTTATTGGTGCTATTTTTACATCAAAATAAAATTGTTATAACAAACTGACTTTTTCGTATCATTTTTAAATGTCAAAATGACTTTTGTTGGATTCTTGCGAATCCTTGAAAGAGGAAAAAATGTGGAAAATACAAAGTTACTAGATTTTTCTGGAAATTGGTTCACTTGTATATCTAAATTTGCTTATCGGTGTAAAAAGTGATATTAAAATAAAATAATATGGAATATCCTGCAGGGTTGACATGTGCTCTATTGATAATTTGAAAACTTTTTTCCAATTCTGAAAGACATGCTGTGAAGGAAAGGAAAATATAATAGGCTCGTTATAAAGTAGCACACGGTGAAGTTAGTAGTTGTAAGGTCACGGCTGATGGCAATCAAATCGGTACATAATGTTATTATCGCATAAATGATCTCATTGACATTGATATTTTCACAATCTATTTTACGACAGTACTTATTGACATTTCGTCTTAAATCAGTTTAAAAGTTTGTCTAAACAGCACAGCTGCTTTCTCTCTGCCATCCAGGTTTTCTTATAGGTATTCTACTTGCTATAAGGCTAGTTTTTAATGTAAGTGGAACCAGTTTGAATTCCAATTCTTAGAAGAATTTTGGTGTACAAAAACGCATACAAGCATGCATACAATATTCTATAATATTCTGGCAATTCTTTCTCGTATTTTTCTGCATGGAATCCCTTGAAAAGATGTAAATAATTCAAAGTAATGCTCTGTAGATATGTCCGGTTGACTTGTTTCAAGTCAAGCCGTTAAAATGTTCACGAAACAACGACATGCTCATTTGTCAGCTTATTTTGAATCTTTAAGAAAATAGGAAAATTAAAAAAGAGAGCTCACAAACAAGTTTTAATCAAAGCTGAATGAAAAAATGAACTATTGACAAATTTAATATTGAGCTCGCGTGTAGTCATTTGAATCAAACAAAAAAACCAATATAATATTTTCCAGCAGAGTGAAAAAATAAAAATGTTAATTTGGAATTCTCTAGTGTAAACTGGTTCCTAAGTCGCGCCGCCTGATACTCGACATTTTTTTCTATGCACAGGCTATAAGTAAAACACTTGCTGCGATTATAAATAAAATTATAGACAGAAGTGGTATTTTTGCTTGTTTTTGTTCTAAAAGTGCCAGTGTTCCTAAGTAAAACAATCATCTTGAATAAAGTCTATTAATAATACTGGAAGATATAAGTGAATAGGGTGTTAATGTAGGAAGCAGTGAAAGTAGTATCAATTCTCTCCCATCACGCCCTCCTTACTTATCACTCCTCCAGAGAAGCAGCAGGAACATCAAACAGACAGGATATTCGTATTACGATCCTAATGTGTAAGTTCAATGTTCACATTTCACAGTTCAGTTTCAGTTCATGAAAGTAGTAGGCATCAAAAGCTGCTGTAGCATAATGATCTTGTTGGAGCTCCCAGAATTAAGATAATTGAGTTAAGGTTGTACAGCAGCATCATTCTCGACATCATCATATTAAATAGGCACATGTGAACTCAACTTGGAGCAACTCGTCGGAATAATACGGAGTAATCATCAAGCTTCCACTTCTCCTTCAAACTGCTACTAAATCTTGCTATTGTTTATGCTACGCTTTCGGAGTACTGAGTAAAGTGAAAATTATATAAGATGTCTACCTAAAAATAAACTTGAAGCTTCCTAGTAAAAAGTAAATGTGAATATGATGGGCACAAGTAAAAATACTTTAACTGCTCAATGCTTGCAATGTAGAACTGGAAATGCTGCATGCTTTTGATTTCATCATCATCTTTTTGCCCTCCAATCTTCGCCTGCCATGTTACGACAAGTGACTCATCATCACCATCCACGTTGTCTTTCTAATTTTCTCTATATTCAGCTATTATTTTCATATACGACAAGCTTAACTTTTCAAGCGTGCCTTTCATTTTCCACTTTTTGTTCTTGTTTCTCTTGAATAGTAGGAATAATTACTTTTCACAAGTTTTCCCCACTTTCTCCTCCGAAGGCTTGTTCTAACAAGGGCGATGAAGTTTTATGGAAAAGTAAGGGAAAAAGTTGAAAACGGCTGACAGAGTGCGTGCTTTTTGGTCCCATATATAGTTGAGAATGAGAAGAGCAGCAATTCGATATTTTATTGGTCTTTTCTTCAAAGTACTACTAGAAAATGGAAGAGATGCATGTGAAAAAGGGAAGAATAAAATTTCATTTTACCATCACTTTTCAACAATTTCAAAAGCATATTGGACCGACTTGCGAATTTTGCATTTTTGTAAATAAAAATAGTGGCGTTTTTTGCAACTTTATTTATGCATATAAGATATTTTCAAAAAAGTGAAAGCAGTGGGCTTGCTATTAAATAATATTGATGCATGTTATGAATCTGCTGAATAATGAGCATGTAAATAAACACACCTAACAAAATTTCAAGCTCGTCAAACTTTACTCGACAGTTTTATTTCACTCCCTTTAATTCCTCAAAGAGAAATAAGATGAAGCACTTGAGAAGCAGAGAGTAGCAGTTGGTTAGTTGAAAGTTGATGTTTGTTTTTTACGCTGAGATGATGAAACAGTTTGCGTGAAAATTGTCGTAAAAAGTTTTCCTTTGAAGCATTTGCACAGAAAAAAAATAAAGTGATAGTGATGACGGTAAAGAGAACTGGTTAAGCCATGTAGAAATAGTAGTGCCAAAAACTAAGTAAACAAACATAAGCTCTGTACATTTACATCTATATATTGGTTGATTACCATATCAAAAGTCCTTATAACGGCTTGTCTAGTCGAGTTTTGATTGTTTGTTCGTTTCAAGCCATCCTTCTCTCTGCACCACCACCACCACCATTATAAACACGTGAAAGTCCTGTTGTATAAATTATTTATTTATTTTACATTTTACAGCAACCGTGAAAAAGTTAAAAGCAATGACAGCAAAAGTGAGACGTAATATTTTTTAAAGAGATAGAATCTAAAAGTTGGATCACACCTGGAATGACATGACTTTTGAAGGCTTTTTTGCTTCCGCTGTCATTTCTTGTCATTCTGTCGGATTTCGGTGTTGGTACAAAAAGGGGGTGCTTAAGTACGTAGTAATGTCATTGCCAAGAAAAAATGTTGTTGTTGAATGTTCAAGTTTTGTTAAGACAAAAAGAAAGTATTACTAAAAGCTACTTGCTTCCTTGAAGAGAAAGAGTTTGCACAAGTTGGAGATGTGAAAAGAATATCGAACTCACCACTGATGTGAGAAAACGTGCAATATTCCAGGAAAGAAGATGAACTTTGTCTCTTACACAAGATGACAAAAGTTTCATTTGACGTATGAAGGTCGCCATCATCACCGGTATGCATTATAAGGAGAGAAAATAAGGAAAAGCCAGACAGTGAAAGGACCAAGCCAAAGATAAACGAACAAACTCTATTACATACAACACACAAAAAGTGTAACTTGTAAACAGTTAAAAGAAATGTGCAAGTGGATGGTGGAACATGCATAAACGTATACCTAGAAAAAACGACGACTTGTTCAGATAAAGTACCTATTTATGCACACAAGTAGATTAGATGAGTATAGAGATAAAAACAAAAATGAGTATGAGCACGGAGAGGAAGAGAGGAGAAATGTGCAAAAGATGTGAGCACTGATAAATATGCAAAATACTTTTTTTGTAAGTAGGGACTTAAGAAAGTACAAAGAAACAAGAAAGCTAACATGCATTTCTACTTTTTTTCTTTCCCTACACCACACCCACCACCACACCACATGGCCACAAACAACAATAATGATATTACAAACAAGTGAAAAGTTTTTCTGCGCCGTGTGGGCTGCTAACGCCAAGAGTTTCCTAAAAAGGAAGGGCAAGGGAAAACATCCGACAACTTCTTTCCTTTATTTCATTGTTCTTGCTGCTGCTGCTCTATGACCCAAGTCATTAATTTAGCAGGGAATTGTACAACTTGAGTAGTGTATAAAAAGGAAAAGAGCGACAACAACAGCTGCTGTGCAGCGTAACAGGCTTTTTAAAATATTCAACATTTTGCATATATGAATGTGTTTTAATGATAAAAATGTTATGTAGGTTCTTTTATATAATGCGATTAGTAGTATATTTTGAATCATACGGTGATCGTAATGCAGAAACGTAGTTTGAGAGGAGTCTACACTAGACTTGTACGCTTCAAGGTTACTCAAATAGCTTATTAATTAGTGTTTCTTGCATGCTTGTCTCCCATATTATGCAATATGCATACGTTACAAATAATTTAATCACTGGGAAGGTAATGCATGATTAAATATTTGTTGGTTTTGAATATGTATGCAAATGCAACAAGACGGTTAATATTTTAAAAAGATGGGACTAGTATGCATACGTTACAAATAATTTAATCACTGGGAAGGTAATGCATGATTAAATATTTGTTGGTTTTGAATATGTATGCAAATGCAACAAGACGGTTAATATTTTAAAAAGACGGGAGTAGTGACTAGATAATTCTAATTCCCTATATGTGCTATAAATTTGCTCGCTGAAGTGAAAACCAATGTCCAACTCGAAACAGAACATTTTACGGCCATTTCGTCAGTCCATTTGTTCTTCTCAATCGGAAAGTCTCAATCTGTGCTGTCACTAAATTGTTTTTAGTGTTAAATTTGCATATTGGAATTTAAATGCCGCATTTTTAAACTGAGTAGATACACTTATTTCCGAATGAAATTTCCACTATAGACCATTCAAATATTTATTATTTAGTTTCCACACACTTCCATGAAGCCGTGTGGAGAAAGAGCCGCATTTATTTTTGGCCTCCAAATGTGGTAGGCACTCACTACCTCTTTTGCTCACACGGGAGTGATTTCCTCTCAAGTTTACTAAAACGGAAAAGAGGGAGAGGAAGAGAAGAAATAACGGTCGCGAGTTTTCCTGTCCTCAAGGCATGTACAAAAGACGTCGGGGTACGCATGTACTAACCAGCCAGTTGACTATGTGGGAGTGGGGTGGATGAGTCTTTGCATATGCTATTTCACCGTATTCTTTTTTAATAGTAAATGCACACAATGATGATGATAGCTTTCTTCCTCTCACATAAGAGGCATACCCCGTTACTATTCATTCTGCATTTTCACCATAAAAGGTAAAACATATACATGACTATGTGGGAGTGGGGTGGATGAGTCTTTGCATATGCTATTTCACCGTTTTCTTTTTTAATAGTAAATGCACACAATGATGATGATAGCTTTCTTCCTCTCACATAAGAGGTATACCATACAAGGTAAAATATACTTATTTCAGACGGAGATAGATTTCTTCCGTGTGCTTTTGAATCTTTCTTTCCCTCTCTCTCTCTGGCGTGTTTACAACCCTGAAGGTATAAATAGCAATGACAAAAAAACACCACTACCACCTCAAGAGTGAGCTACACAAGAAGTGTACCACATCGCCAACTACGCATGAATGAGCAAGTACCATCATAAAGTTGAATTCACATGAATTGAAACTTTTTTTCTCTTCATCGTCTTCTCCACATTCTTGCCTTTTGTAAACATTTTTGCTCACCCAGAGAAAAAAACTGAATTGCTTGAGTCACCTTAAGACAAGAATATATTTTTTCATTGTATTACTTGCTGCTGCTATCGCATATGAATAGATTTCGTCTGTTGAGCTGCAATGAACGTCGCATGAAAAGCCTACTCAACTGAGTAAAGCTTTTTGTTATTTCTCTCTTCTTGGAGACACGAACAGCAGGTCTAATCTGGAAAAAATCTAGACGCAAGAAGGCACATACACTCAGGAAACTTCTCCTTGTGAAAAGACTGTTAGATTTATTACATGTACTAGTGGTAGTGGAGTGTTTGTGTCAGTGAAGCGGTCACCCTCCATTACAAAAGTGATATAAAAGCGCTATATATCTCGTTTATTTGTAGACGACACCTATCCTATT